>JAVSCE010020720.1:0-142500 GCA_032199065.1 Smutsia gigantea | reverse complement strand
CTGTGACCATGCCCAGTGCCAGAACACTCCACCATCTGGGGAGCAGTTTTTCTGTCTTCAGGAAGCTGGGCCTTATACTAGGTGCAATCCATCTGTCTGCACACAGTCCAAGTTGGCTTTACTTATCTCTTGATGGCCTGGGGCTCTGATACAAAGCAAGGGTTCTATGCTAAATGGAAGAAGCCAGTCAGAAAAGGCCACATAGACAGAAAGTAGGTTGTTGGTTGCTGGGGTAAAGGCTGAGGAGTGACTGCTAGTGGATAGTTTCTTTTGGAGATGATGAAATGATCTAAAATTAGATGGTTGCACGACTCTGTGAACATACTAAAAACCAATGAATTATACATTTTAAATGAGTGACTTACATGGTGTTTGAATTATATCTCGATAAAGCTGCTTAAAAAATAAAAAGCCAAGTGTTTTTGCCTCTAGTCCTGGTTCCTCCCTGACTTTCTCTGGCCATATGTGAGTCCTCTGTCTCGAGAGAGCAGGGCCTGGTCCTGCTCCCTCCTTCGTGCCCAGGCTTCAGGACATCGGCAGCCTCAAGTCCCTGGGCTGCTGTTTCTTTCCTCAGGTTCCTTCCCAAATTCACAATCCCTACCTCAATGTCCAGGCATTACCTTGAAGGGGGAGGTCACTTTGGAGAGGGCCGCCCAGGGGCCACTACAGATGGGGCTGGCCTTCTTCTGTGCTGCGCCCTCCACTTGGATGCCTCTCCCCGGCCACGCCTCCCCTCCCCTCCCCTCCCCTGCTCTCCTGTCACTTTTCCTGGTTTGGCCCAGGGGTCTGCTGCCCCGGGCGCTGCTCCCTAGGCTGGGTTAGGGGAGAAGTGTCTTGCCCACCCTCGTCATGACATGTACCTATTTACTAGAATTTACACGAATCACGGTTGCCTATTTACTAGGGTCTCTCCCTGACGACACTGTGGGCTCAAGGGTGGGTCCCATGTTGCCCCTTCTCTCTGTAGCCCCAGGGGCTCCACAGAGCCCAGCCTTTAGCAGAAGCTCAATGACTGGTTGTGAACAATGGCAAGTGTGCAGCACAGTCCGTCGGCCTCCTCTACAGTCACAGGCCCTGTGTGCTGCAGCCTGCACGGCACCATTGCTTCCTATGAGGCCTGGGCTGGTCAGCAGATCACATGGGGCATCCCTAGGTAGACGGTGAGGACATGGGCCTAGAAACAAGTTCCCTGGGCCGATATCTATTCAGTGGACCTCAAATGGAAATAACAGCTGCTCCCTTCAGCTGGTGGAATGTTGGGCCTGTGAAGGCCGATGAACACCTGAGCACCGATCTTGCTCACCCTGAAGATGGGCTCCTTCTGCCCCCTGGCGTCCGCTCTGAGAAAGACAATGGTAGCCATTGCCCCAGAAGGCCACTGGAAGCCAGAGATAAGGAAACCTATGCGGAAAGCTCCTCCACTTCCCGAGCTCCTGACGTCCGGCCGGAACCACACAAGCATCCCAGGGCCATGAGGTTTGGTGGGTGAGTGACTGGCAAGGGCAGAGGCCCACAGCTCAGCCATGTGTGGGGCAGGTGGAATGGCAGAGGCCTGGATGCCGATTTAGCCACCTTCCTCCCTCCCTGCCACAGCGCCGACCGCATCAGGAGGCTGCTGTGCTGGACGCCTGGTAGGCCTCAGAAATACAGGGCGAGCAGCAACAGCACTGTGGCAAGTCCTCGGCAGTGCAGCTAGCCGTTAGTGCCCAGCTCACAAGCATACTGGTTCAACTGCTGTCTGCCTCATGGCCCAGGCTCGTCACTCTGCACCTGCTTCCTCACCTCCAAAGAGGACTAAGACCTGCCCCACAGAGCAAGGCCTGGCCCGCCCTGTGTGCACTCCGCAGGGCTGAGTCTGCATCTGCTCCCAGACTGGAAGCCCCAGGCCTACCTGGGTGGAGGTTTGGAAGCGCTCAGGAGGGAAGGGCTCCAAAGCTAGGTACGGGGTGTGGCTGTGAGCCTCCAAAAGGAAGAGGCAGAGAGCAGTTTCTCAATATGAACAAACATGAGACTCTAACAAGGCCAACTCAAGGGGGCTAGATTAAATTTTAGGGGTGAATATGAAGAGGACAGAAATGGCAAAACAGTCTCTACAGTCAGCAGGTACCTACAGGGCAGGGCTGGCAGGACAGCAAACGCAAACAGACATGTGTTCCTCCATGCAGATGCCAGAACAGCAGGAGTGGGCCACTGTGTGTCCCCCACCCCATGCCCTGACCCTGGGCCTTCCCCACCCCTCACCGAGAGCCCTCTAGGGTCCCCATGGCCCCCGTGCACGAGGGACTAATGGATATTATTGCAAGGACTACACAGAAGTCTTGTCTCACATACTTCACTCTGTTCTTCTTTATCATGATTCTTGCCATTCTTACAAAACAGAAATGTCTGGGGTGTGGCCTCAGGAGTGAGTTTTAAAAAGTTCCCCTGGATTTCTAGTGTGTAGCCAAGACTGAAAACTATGGTCCAGGCCATTCATCAATATTCCAGGCTTAAAATGTCATAGGAGTTTATGAGTGAGTATCTGCCACCAAGATTTCACGCTGAGCCACCCAAGTGATACAATGGCTATATGTCTCCACTGATGTCTTCAGGGTGAAATGCTGAGTCCCCTGAGCTCATGACCAGAAGCAGAGGTCCCTGCCTCCCACAGTGACTCCACACTGAGTCAGGTGCCCGTGTCCCTCTATCTCACAGCCAGACTGAGGCTGTCGGATGCAGAAGCGACCTCCAGACACTTGAGGACAGTGCTCCTGAGTCTCCAGCTCTCTCCTGTCCAATGCCGGACAAGCCCAAGTGCTTTGCGTGCTCTGAGTGACACCACCCAGAGGGCTTTTCCTTCCATGTCTCCTTCAGCCTGCTTTCTGCCCACATCCCTTTCACAGAGGGGATGCAGGACATTCCAGGGAAGGCCTGCCCAGCAGAAGGCAGGGTAGATAGGGCCTTGCTCTGGGAAAGGCCTGCCTAAGCATCCTGCTGTGTGGACAAGAGGCCTGCTGCAGGGAGCCGCCCACCTTACACTGATCCAGCGGTGTGGCCTCAGCCTCCTGGAAGACCACGCTGAAGGAGATACTCCTGGGGTCAGAGGAGAAGACCCAGCTGATGGTGAGGCCCGCCTCAGCCACACTGATGGTGATGAGACTGTAGGTACCAGACCTGACAAACAGCTCCCGGTTGCCCTCCCCGAAGCAGGCGATGTCTTCCACTGTGAGGGGTAACTTTATCCTAAAATACAAATGCAGAGAGGGACCTGATCAAATGGGCAAAGCACTTGAGTCTGCTGGCCAGGTCACCTGTTGGCTTAGAAGTGGCTGGAACCCTGGAGACTCTTGCGAGGACAAGCCCTGGGTAACCCTGACCAACATGCTTAATTATGGATGAAAAGCTGATGTGCCGCTGACACCAAAACATGTTTCCTGAGTACTTACTACATGTCTGGCATAGTTGTAGGCACTGGGAACACACGAGTACAAAACACAGATGACAGTCCTTGCCTGTGTGGAGCTGGCACGGTACCTGCATGCCTGTCAGAACCGAGAGGACAGCCTGAGGTGCCCATGTCCCTCTGGGGCAGGAAGCGAGTACTGAGGCAGTGGCTTTCTGTAGCTCTCCTGAAGCTGCCCTGCTGCTTGGCTGTCCATTTTCTCTCCCCCTTACTTGTTCCAACCCCCTGCTTCCCCTTTTGTCTCATCTGCACCCACAGAAAGCACACTCATCCTTAGACATCTCCTGCCCTGTCTGTTGTCCCTCTCGGCAGAAATCTGAGGCCTGCCGCAAGATTCCAAGGGGACACCCTGACTTTTCTTAAATGCCAGCCCCCTGCACTCTGCGATACAGGGATGACAGGGCAGGATGATGGCCTCGTGGAGACAGGCTTCTTGGGGCCATGTCCCTGATTCCAATTCTCACTAGGTGGGTAAGAGCCCCTTTCAAGTTTGAAGGGCTTGGCGGTGGCGAGTTCCTCTGCAGGACCCAGAGTGCCAGGTGGAGAACATGAAGCGTGGCGCCAGAGGGACCTGGGTTCTGGTAGCTGCCTTGCTTCCCATCTGCTTCAGGGCTTACCCTTTCTTAAGCCTCAGTTTCCTCACCTGCAAATAGGGACTGCCAGGCCTGACTCCTGACTGGCGTGAGGACTATGTCAGAGGATGAACTTGACAGGAGTGGCCAGCTGGCCTGATGCTCCCTGTTTTGACTGAGTGGCACCCCCTCCTGCACCTTGCTACTCCAGAGGCAGCGTGTCAGCTTGCGGCACAAGGACAAGGCCTCCAGGGCAGAGCTGCCCCTTAGCAGTGGTATGGCCTTGGGCAAGTCTCATCTAGTCAACCGCAGTGGGGAGGTGTGCCAGGCCCTCTGCTCACAGGCTCCATGTGTTACCACAACAGCTAAGTGAGGAAGCCCAGTACCCCCATTTTACCCACAAAGATGCTAAGATTCAAAAGATGATGAAACTTGATCCAGGTCCACACAGGTCTGACGCAAAGCCATTACCTTTCTACTGTATCAAATTGCCTTTCATGGAGAAGACACATTGCTGCCCCCATTAATACAGGGGTGGAAACTAAAGCTCAGAGAGGCTAGGTAACTTGCTCAAGGCTGCACAGCAAGTAAATAGTGGCATCAAAAGTTCTGTCTGCCTCCAAAGCTGTGGAGATGGATGGAAACATTGTCCAAAGCCATGCTAATGAGAAGAGTAATGATTAAAAAATGATTAAATCATCAATGATTAAAAACATCAAAATGCACTAAAGAATAGCTCTGATATCAGCCACTTACCGATGTGAAAATTTAATTCCATGTAACATTTTTCCATGTGTTCTTTTTTTTAAAGTTTATTTTGATATCATTAATCTACAATTACATGAGTAATATTATGGTGATTACACTACCCCCTTCATCAGGTTCCCCCTCCAACCCCATTACAGTCACTGTCCATCAGCATAGTGAGATGCTATAGAATCACTACTTGTCTTCTCTGGGTTGTACAGCCCTCCCCGTGCCCCCCCCCAACATTACGTCTGCTAATCGTAATGTCCCTTTTTCCCCCTTGCCCCTCCCTTCCCACCCATCCTCCCCAGTCCCTTTCCCTTTGGTAGCTATTAGTCCGTTCTTGGGTTCTGTGAGTCTCCTGCTATTTTGTTCCTTCAGTTTTTTTCTATGTTCTTATACTCCACATATGAGTGAAATCATTTGATACTTGTCTTTTTCAGCTTGGCTTATTTCACTGAGCATAATACCCTCTAGCTCCATCCATGTTGTTTGCAAATGGTAGGATTTGTTTTCTTCTTATGGCTGTATAATATTCCACTGTGTATATGTACCACATCTTCTTTATCCATTCATCTACTGATGGACACTTAGGTTGCTTCCATTTCTTGGCTATTGTAAATAGTGCTGCGATAAACATAGGGGTGCATCTGTATTTTTCAAACTGGGCTGCTGCATTCTTAGGGTAAATTCCTAGGAGTGGAATTCCTGGGTCAAATGGTATTTCTATTTTGAGTTTTTTGAGGAACCTCCATACTGTTTTCCACAATGGTTGAACTAATTTGCATTCCCACCAGCAGTGTAGGAGGGTTCCCTTTTCTTCACATCCTTGCCAACATTTGTTGCTGTTTGTGTTTTGGATGTTGGCCATCCTCACTGGTGTGAGGTGATATCTCATTGTGGTTTTATTCTGTATTTCTCTGATGATTAGCGATGTGGAGCATCTTTTCATGTGCCTGTTGCCCATCTGAATTTCTTCTTTGGAGAAGTGTCTATTCATGTCCTCTGCCCATTTCTTAATTGGATTATTTGCTTTTTGTTTGTTGAGGTGCGTGAGTTCTTTATATATTTTGGATGTCAACCCCTTATCGGATACGTCATTTATGAATATATTATCCCATACTGTAGGATGTCTTTTTGTTATACTGATGGTGTCCTTTGCTGTACAGAAGCTTTTCAGCTTCATATAGTCCCACTTGTTCATTTTTGCTTTTGTTTCCCTTGCCCAGGGAGATATGTTCATGAAGAAGTTGCACATGTTTATGTCCAAGAGCTTTTTGCCTATGTTTTTTTCTAAGAATTTTATGGTTTCATGACTTACATTCAGGTCTTTGATCCACCTTGAGTTTACCTTTGTGTATGGGGTTAGACAGTAGTCCAGTTTCATTCTCTTACATGTAGCTGTCCAGTTTTTCCAACACCAGCTGCTGAAGAGGCTGTCATCTCCCCATTGTATATCCAAGGCTCCTTTATCAAATATTAATTGACTGTATATGTTTGGGTTAATGTTTGGATTTTCTATTCTGTTCCACTGGTCTGTGGGTCTGTTTTTGTGCCAATACCAAATTGTCTTGATTACTGTGGCTTTGTAGTAGAGCTTGAAGTCAGGGAGCGTAATTCCCCCTGTTTTATTCCTCCTTCTCAGGATTGCTTTGGCTATTCGGGGTCTTTTGTGGTGCCATTTGAATTTTAGAATTATTTGTTCCAGTTCATAGGAGAAAGCTGTTGGTAGTTTGATAGGGATTGCGTTGAATCTGTAGATTGCTTTGGGTAGTGTAGCCATTTTGACAATATTTATTCTTCCTAGCCAAGAGCATGGAATGCATTTCCATTTGTTAGTGTCCTCTTCAATTTCTCTTAGGAATGTCTTGTAGTTTTCAGAGTACAGGTCTTTCACTTCCTTCGTTAGGTTTATTCTTAGGTATTTTATTCTTTTTGATGCAATTGTGAATGGAATTGTTTTTCTGATTTCTCTTTCTGTTAGTTCATCATTAGTGTATAGGAAAGCAACAGATTTCTGTGTGTTAATTTTGTATCCTGCAACTTTGCTGAATTCAGATATTAGTTCTAGTAGTTTTGGAGTGGAGTCTTTAGGGTTTTTTATGTGCAATATCATGTCATCTGCAAATAGTGACAATTTGACTTCTTCTTTACCAATCTGGATGCCTTGTATGTCTTTGTTTTGTCTGATTGCTGTGGCTAGGACCTCCAGTACTATGTTGAATAACAGTGGAGAGAGTGGGCATCCCTGTCTTGTTCCCGATCTTAGATGAAAAGCTTTCAGCTTCTCGCCATTAAGTATGATGTTAGCTGTGGGTTTGTCATATATAGCCTTTATGATGTTGAGGTACTTGCCGTCTATACCCATTTTGTTGAGAGTTTTAATCATGAATGGATGCTGAATTTTGTCAAATGCTTTTTCAGCATCTATGGAGATGATCATGTGGTTTTTGTTCTTCTTTTGGTTGATGTGGTGGATGATGTTGATGGATTTTGAATGTTGTACCATCCTTGCATCCCTGGGATGAATCCCACTTGATCATGGTGTATGATCCTCTTGATGTATTTTTGAATTCGGTTTGCTAATATTTTGTTGAGTATTTTTGCATCTACGTTCATCAGGGATATTGGTCTGTAATTTTCTTTTTTGGTGAGGTCTTTGCCGGTTTTGGTATTAGAGTGATGCTGGCTTCATAGAATGAGTTTGGAAGTATTCCCTCCTCTTCTATTTTTTGAAAAACTTTAAGGAGAATGGGTGTTATTTCTTCTCTATATGTCTGGTAGAATTCAGAGGTGAATCCATCTGGTCTGGGGGTTTTTTTGTTCTTGGGTAGTTTTTTGATTACCACTTCAATTTAGTTGCTGGTGATTGGTCTGTTTAGTTTTTCTGTTTCTTGTTTGGTCAGTTTTGGAAGGTTGTATTTTTCTAAAAAGTTTTCCATTTCTTCTATGTTTTCCAGCTTGTTAGCATATAGATTCTCATAGTATGCTCTTATAATTCTTTGTATTTCTGTGGGATCCGTTGTGATTTTTCCTTTCTCATTTCTGATTCTGTTTATGTGTGTAGATTCTCTTTTCCTCTTGAGTTTGGCTAGGGGTTTATCTATTTTGTTTATTTTTTCAAAGAACCAGCTCTTGGTTTCATTGATTTTTTTCTATTGTTTGTTCTTCTCAATTTTATTTATTTCTTCTCTGATCTTTATTATGTCCCTCCTTCTGGTGACTTAGGGTCTCATTTGTTCTTCTTTTTCCAATTTCAGCAATTGTGTCTTTAGGCTATTCATTTGGGAATGTTCTTCTTTCTTTAGATAGGCCTGGATTGCAATATACTTCCCTCTTAGAACTGCCTTTGCTGCGTCCCATTGAAGCTGTGGCTTTGTGTTGTTGTTGTCATTTGTCTTCATATACTCTTTGATTTCTGTTTTGATTTGGTCACTGACCTATTGATTAATTAGGAGAATGTTGTTAAGTCTCCATGTATTTGTGAGCCTTTTTGTTTTCTTTCTAAAGTTTAATTCTAGTTTAATACCTTTATAATCCGAGAAGTTGGTTGGTAGAATTTCAATATTTTCGATTTTACTGAGGTTCTTTTTGTGGCCTAGTATGTGGTCTATTCTGGAAAATGTTCCATGTGCACTTGAGAAGAATGTGTATCCTGTTGCTTTTGGTGTAGAGTTCTGTAGATGTCTGTTAGGTCCATCTGTTCTAGTGTGTTGTTCAGTGCCTCTGTGTCTTTACTTATTTTCTGTCTGGTTGATCTGTTCTTTGGAGTGAGTGGTGTGTTGAAGTCACCTAAAATGAATGCATTGCTGTCTATTTCCTCCTTTAATTCTGTTAGTATTTGTTTCACAAATGCCGGCGCTCCTGTGTTGGGTGCATATATATTTAAAATGGTTATATCCTCTTGTTGGACTGACCCCTTTATCATTATGTAATGTCCTTCTTTATCTCTTGCTACTTTCTTCGTTTTGAAGTCTATTTTGTCTGATACAAGTACTGCAACACCTGCTTTTTTCTCCTTGTTATTTGCATGAAATATCTTTTTCCATCCCTTCACTTTTAATCTGGGGATATCTTTGCGTTTAAGGTGAGTTTCTTGTAGGCAGCATATAGATGGGTCTTGCTTTTTTATCCATTTTGTTACTCTGTGTCTTTTGATTGGTGCATTCAGTCCATTTACGTTTAGGGTGATTATCGAAAGATATGTACTTATTGCCATTGCTTGCTTTAGATTTGTGGTTACCAAAGGTTCAAGGGTTGCTTCTTTACTATCTAACAATCTAACTTAACTTTCTTGTTAAGTTATTGTAAACACAGTCTGATGTTTCTTTATTTCTCTCCCTTCTTATTCTTCCTCCTCCATTCTTTATATACTAGGTGTTTTATTCTTTGCCTTTAGTTAGTGTTTGGATGGTCTGCTTTCTTTGCTATGATTTTATTTTCTCTGGTGACAGCTTTTTACCCTTCGGAATGCTTCCCTCTAGAGCAGTTCCTTTAAGATGTCCTGTAGAGGTGTTTTATGGGTGGCAAATTCTCTCAGCTTTTGCTTGTCTGGAAATTGTTTAATCCCTCCATCATATTTAAATGATAATCGTGCTGGATACAGTATTCTTGGTTCGAGGCCCTTCTGTTTCATTGCGTTAAATATATCATGCCATTGTCTTCTAGCCTGTAAGGTTTCTGTTGAGAAGTCTGATGTTAGTCTGATGGTTTTCCTTTGAAGGTGATCTTTTTTCTTTCTCTAGCTGCCTTTAATACTCTGTCCTTATCTTTGATCTTTGCCATTTTAATTATTATGTGTCTTGGTGTTGTCTTCCTGGGGTCTTTTGTGTTAGGAGATCTGTGGGCTTCCATGGACTGCGAGACTATTTCCTTCCCCAGCATGGGGGAGTTTTCAGCAATTATTTCTTCAAAGACACTTTCCATCCCTTTTTCTCTCTCTTCTTCCTCTGGTACTCCTATAATGCGAATATTGTTCCGTTTGGATTGGTCATACAGTTCTCTTAATATTCTTTCATTCCTAGAGATCCTTTTATCTCTCTCTGCCTCAGCTGGTCTGTGTTCTTCTTCTCTGATTTCTATTGCGTTAACAGTCTCTTGCATCTCGTCCAGGCTGCTGCTGAGCCTGTCGATTGCTTGTCTCATTTCTGCATTATCTTTCCTGACTTCCCTCACTTCCTCCCTTAGCTCTTGCATATTTCTCTGTAGATCCATCAGCATGGTTATGACTTTTATTCTGAATTCTTTTTCAGGAAGATGCTGCATTTCCATCCCTTCAGATTCCTTCTCAGAGGGTGTCTGTGTCTTGGTGATTTTTGTCTGTATCATGTTCTTCTGTCTTGTCATGTTGATAGGAGTGGTCGCTGGTAGGTGCCACGTATGTCAGCTGGGCTCTTTAAGGTTTAAAAAAAAAAAAGAAAAAAAAACCACCAAAAAAACCAAGCAAGCCAAAAAAAAAGAAGGAAGAGAAAGAAAAGAGAGAAAGAAGAAAGAAAGAAAGGAAAGAAAAGGAAGGTGAAAAAAAAGAAAAAAAGGGCAAGAAATAATAAAACAAACGAGCAAAAAAAAAAAAGGCAAGAAATAAAACGAGCAAAAAAAAACCGCCCACCTGGAGTGGATTCTCTAAGCGTGCTGTAGGTGTCGCTGTTGCTCCACTAATCCACAGTCGCGGCCATGCCGCTTTTTGGCCAGGTTGGGAACGAATGGGAGGCTATTGTTTTCTGTATAAAGTTCCAGCATGTCTGCTCCCTTCTCTCCGTCACCAGCAACGGGGACCGAAGTTCCCCAGGACTTCCAGCCTGCAGGGCTGAGCTCACCGGGGAGATGGTGTTCCCTCACTGGGCCCCCCGCCTCTCTGAGACCGCTACAAACGGCATGCACTTTTCTCTTGTCCCTGGGTGCTGGCTGCATGGTCCTGGCGTGTTTCCGGCTCTAAACCTGCACCTTCTGCCTCTCTAATGACCGATGCACCACGCGATGTGTGTCAGCGCTCCCGGCACAGACCACCGAGGCTGGTTATTTCGCGGACCTGCTCTTCCACTCCCTCCCGGCTCCGAATCCTCTCCTCCCACCGGCGCGCTGGGCTGGGTGAGTGCTCGGGTGCCACCGGGTCGCGGCTCCGTATCTTACCCGCCTCACGGGGTGCTGATTTCTCCCGGTGTGGCTGCACGCTGTGCACTTTCCTGTGTGCTCTGGTCCCTCTTTTAGGAATAGTTGTATTTGCTGTATTTTTGTAGATTTATATAGTTTTGGGAGATTTCTACCCCCCTGCTCACTCTGCCATCTTCCCAGAAGTCCTTTCCATGTGTTCTTTTAAGCTTTATTTCTTATTATGGTACAAAAGGCCTTGTCCAATATTTATAATTTTCAAGAATCTGAGAATAGGTAAAGGGTCCATTTTGGAAAACAGATCATTCTTACAATAAGGACTCTTCCTGTATTCCACATGCAGTCACTCTGACAGAATGCCCCTGGGGCTGGTTCATTTATAATTTTAGGTTCCAGAATTCTCCCCTTGCACCCAGTTATGTGGACTGTGCTTTTAGCCTTTACCTTTCTAGAGTTCATCTGCTCAGTAGAGGATATACTCAGTCTCCCCAAAGGCGATGCTAATAAAAACAAATAAAGGGTTTGCCATCTCTGCTCAAATATAATCTTAAATAAGAGAAGCCTACTGTCCACAGGACTCATGTCATAGTCTTCTGGTCTCTCTACCTCAGCTCTTGTCCTTCCACAGTCATTCTGCACATGGCAACCAGACAGATCCTTTTTCAGTGAAAATTAGGTTAAGTCACTCTTCTGTCCCAAACCTCATTTTGGGTTCTCATTTCCCAGAAATTAAAACCCAAAGTCTTTACAATGGCCAACAAGGCCTGATGTGATGTGGGTCCCCATTCCCTCTCTGACTGGGATCTCTCTTGCTTTGTCTGCTTCAGCCACACAGCTTCTTTCCCTGTTCCTAGAACACACCAGGCACTGCTCTGCTCCAGAGCCTCTGCACTGACTGTTCCCTCTGCCTGAATGCTGTTCCCTCATACATCAGCATGGCCACTCCTCCAAGTCTTACCTTCTTAGTGTCATTCTATCTAAAATTGTAAATCCCAATCCCTGCCACAATCTGGTGCCATTTTGTTTCTTTTCCATAGCAAGCCCCACCTTGTGCTATACTGTATAATTCTCTTATTTGCTTGTGCTTATTGCTGTCCCTGCTGGAGTGTGAACTGAACACGAGGGCAGGGATCTTTGTTCTCTTCACTACTGAACTCTATGGACTCTGAATAGCACCTGGCACATAGTAGGTGCTCAGTAAATATCTCTGATTTAGTTACTGAACCTATTCGATGACTGTTATGCAATTATGCAGCCATTGGAAGCAACACTGGAGAAAAGAAGGAAAATACTCATGCAATATCAACTGTAAAAAGATTGTGAAATAAGACAGAATCTTTGTTTATGTTGAAAAAGTATGTGTGCATACATATACACACATATGAACATATATATGTGTATATATAATATATATAAAGGCCTGGAGAAGCAGTTTGCTTATCTCTGTTTTCCTGATTATCTATAATGAAATGTATCGCTCTTATAATAAGAAAACAAAACAAAGTTAATTTCCAAAAAGAAGAACAGAGGGCATAGGGGTGAGAGAGGGTTGTCTATAAAGGGGCACAGGAAACTTTCCAGGGTGATGGAACTGTTCTGTATCTTCACTGTGGTCATACAGGGGTGAATAATTTTTCTTTTCTGGACCTAGGTCTCCTTTTTGGCAGAAATGGGGGCTGGGCCTGGTTGGGCTTTGAGGTGCCTGAGATCAGATAAGCCTCTGGCAGACCTGGGCATGGAGCCCAGCAGGATGACTGGTGATTACACTGGATTATTTGTCAAAATCCAAGCACCGTACACTACACACTACAAAGTCTATAATTATATAGGTACCTAATTATACCTAAAAAGAAGCACTAACTGAACACCACCATCAGTGTCAAGTCGGAGCCTCTGGGTGCTTCCCAGCCAAGTCCCAGCGTACTTAGTACATCCCCTGGGAAGGCCAGGGCTCCTCCGTTGGTGCTCCTGCCCCCAAAGGCAAACCCTGGGGTGTCCCATTCAGGGACCCGTCACTTACATCAGTTCTCCGGACTTCAGCAAGCAGATTTCAGCATCCTGCCCCAACGGCACATCTTCAGTGTCCTCAGGGGTTAGCGAACTTGATGTGGTATCCCTAAAATGTCACAAATGAGAACATAGCCATTTACCAAATCACCAGCATACAGGGTCCCATATCCCGAGGCCCACAGTCTTGGAGTCGTGCAGCCAACCTCTGAACACACAGGGATCCTTGAGTCATGAAGGCCATGCAGGCTCTGGCAGACTCTATGGGTAGAGGGCCACAGGGGCTAGGGCCAAGCAGGCAGGACGGGGAGACCACCACAGGCGGACTTCCATGGGGCATGTCAGCAGCACCATGAGAGCTGCCTCCTCGGCACCAGCCCAGGACTGGACGAGCCTGCTCTGGCCCGTCTCTGGGGAACAAGAATAGGCACCTAGAGTAGATGGGGCAGTGGACAGTGTGGGCCAAGAGGGAGGCTGGGGGTCAGAGCCATGGACAAAAAGGGGGCAGACCTAAGCCATATCTCCTCTTTCCCTCACAACCCACCATCAGCTACACTGAGGACCACCAATGGAGCGGCCTGGCAGCACAGACATACCACAGTTCCCAAAGTATGCTCTGTGGAACACCAGTGCTGGAGGAGAAGCACCCCACACGTTCTCTCAGTAAGAGCCAGCATACTTAAGACAATAAATTCAAGGCTCTAAGAAGCCCTGCAACACAGATCTATTAACTTTTCAATTTGAGTGTTCCTATGTTTATCTGACCATGGAACATTTTACCCCTGCTTAACTGTTCATCCTGGGAACACAGATTGCAGTTCCCCCATTTCACTGATGGGGACACAGAGGCCTAGGCAGTTCCTGAGAGGCAGTGCCAGAATCAGACAGCCTGACTCCAGCTCATTGCTCAGCCTGCCAGGCCCCCCACACACCCTGAATCCTAGAGCTCAGGACCTAATACATCCCTGGGACATCTGCAATACAAAAGAGCACAGCAGCCACGCCCTGATGCTCACTGAGTTTCTGCCTGGAGGTGGCGCCCATCGCCTTTCCTTGGAGGTGATTCTCACCATGCTGCCTCTCCCATTTCACTGCCAGGAGAGTCCAAGGCTGACCACACTACAATGGGGTGCAGCTGCTTATTCTTCCACAGGGAGAGGCGCTAACATCCATGCCACAGCTGCATAACCTGCCTATGGGGAGGGAAGGCAGACAGTCCACCACAGCCTGCGGTCTGTGTCTGAGACCTGAAGCTCCCTGCTCATCAGCAGGACCCTGGGAAGGCCCACCTGGAGCACGCAGGCACCTCCATGTGCACGCTGAAAACAGCAGTTCAGAGCTGGCAAATTCAGTGAGTCTCATGTAGGCCTGTCCTGCCTGCCACTCAACTGTGGGGGCAGCAACATCTGTGCACCACACAGAACACCGCCTCAACAGCAGACATCAAGAGGCTGGGGATGTGGCGGGCGGTCTCACCCCGGGGACTGGGATGCAGGTGGCATTTGCCGGCTGCTCCTGTGCCCCCTGTTCTCCCCTCTCATATTCCTCCCTGTCACCTGTGTGTCACAGTCCTGGTCATGCTTGTGAGAAATACTCTCACTGGTCTGAACTCAGTAAGTGGACACAGAAACAAAGGGAACAGCGGAGCAAGGCGTGATCTTGCAAGGTTGGGTGTCTGGTGAGCAGGCGCACGCAGGGCGGCTACAACAAGCAGTTTATTCCTAGGCCCCCAAGTCCCTCCCCTGGTTCCTCGGTGGCTCAGTACTACAGGGTTCACGTTCTTTCCTGGACGTCGGCCTAAGCAAGTTACATCCATATTAGGCTTTCTTTACATTTGTCTTAATTTTATTGGCTGGCTCAAAACTTCTTTTTCCCGAATATGCAATCAATATTATTCCCACCAGGGGATTTAAATGTTTAAACAAGGTATTGACAAAAAGCCCACATGGCAAAGTACATGCCAGGAAGTTGCTCAGGCTGGGAGGGGGAAGGAAGTCGAGCAAGAACGGGCTGTGCATATTCGGGAAATACGCTTTTTCTGCCATGCTAGCCTTACTTATCTGCTTTGGGGTCTTCTCTCCCCACAGTGCATGAACTCTGAAGGCAGGGCTGCAGATAAGCGCCCCTGCCAGACAGCACCAGCACACCGCAGGCCGGCCGCTGCCGCTGCCACTAGCGGGAACCAAAGAATGTGCGTGCTACTTGCTAATAAACATACATGGAGTATAAACCATTACTGTGTAGATTCAGGAGAAAGGGGCCAACGGATTGCTGATGAAGCCAAGAAAAGAACTGAGGCCAGATTCCTGAAGGAGGAAGGCCCTCAGTCATGTATGGAGTGACAGGTGCCGGGTTAGCAGATCAACACCCTAGGACAAACTGTGGCCACCTTCACCTCTAGTAGGATTTTCTGACACAAAAGCAAGTACTTGCTGCCAACTTTCAAAGTCTCAAGGCCTGGAGGAGGACAGGGATTGCACAGGGAGAGGCCTCAAGATCTGGCTTCATTCAGACAACCTGGACGTCATGCCTGCTCACCAGACCCAGCAGCTGCTCTCTGCCATAGAGCTGCCATTTCTCAGCCTGTCTCCTGCCGACTGCTGGACGGCTGAGGCTGTGAGCTTGAGAATCTGCTCTCTGGGCACTGCTGCAAAAGGGTGTGGGTGCTGGCATGTGGAGCCTCCAGGGATGTCTAGATAATCAGATACCCATTAGTGCCCAGGTGCCCAGCCAGCCTGTCTGTGCAATGTCCATGTCAGCCTGTGACAATGGGAGAGCCCATCTTCCCAAACACACCCTGTCCTTCAGGGGCTGACTGCCACGAGCCCTGATCGGGGCTCCCCCTAGTGGAGTTCACTGTGGCTCCAAAGGGCTGGAGAGGTGGCATGGCTCTTGGTGGGGGCGCCATCACTCCAAGGTCAGTCTTGGCTTTATCATTATGTGACTTCTGTGAGCCCTTTCCTCTCTGATCATCATGACGACAGACAGCCCTGATTGTCTTCCATTAGATGATTTCTGGAGCAGATCCCTCAGACCCTGGCCAGTCCTGGGGTGGATGAGGAGTGTGTGGAACCTTGAAGATAATGATTACAAGCTTAGAGTTTTCTTTCCAATGGCTTTTCAAACTGTGGTTCAGGAGCCAGGCCCCGTTGAGTGGGTTGTGAATCAATTTAAGTTATGACTGACAATAAAATAGAAAATGTCAGTGCAATAATAGTCTATGGCATGTTGTGAGGGAAGTACTGTTTATGAGGCTGTTGTTTTGACTTTATGTCTACACACATACACACCTGGGCAGTCATGAAAAAATGTATTTCTTACTGTGAGATGCAGTAGAAAATGTTCAAGCAACTCTGTTAGATGTCAAAGGATTAAAGGAAGTTTGAGATCGAGGGGAACAAAAACAAGGCCGCCAGGGGGCGCCCTATCTCCCACCAGAGCCATTTCCTTCTGTTGTCATTGGGGTGTTCTCAGAAGTTTCGTAACAAATTCACTGCCCACAGGTAACCTTTCTCCTCCCCTTCTTGCAGCCACAAGGGCCTACTGCTAGCTGGGGTGGCCTCCCACCACTGATGGCATGTCACCCTTTCCTGCCGAGTTTCTGTCCCTGAGCCTGCGGTCGGGTGAGCTGAGCCTGTCTTGAGGCAGTGGGTATCTACTTGCTCCATCTTCCAGGGTGGTCATCTTGGTACCCCCAGAAACCTGCCCTCCCCACAGCCTATGCTCAGAAAATGTCAAGATGTGCCTCAGGGTGAGAGGATTCCTGTCCCAAATGCCCCCAACGGGAGACAAAACCAAGGCTCCACTTTAAAAGCAAGTTAAGAATAAATGGCGACCATGACAAGGCAGGTGCCACGGGCGTTCCTGGCAGTGCAGTCCGGGGACCCGTGACTCCTGGGCCAGCAGTCACAGGTGGGATCCCTCTTGCTTGGTCTTTACAGCTGGAATCCATAGCCTTTTCCTCTCACAAATGAGAATGCCTTAGTTGCTTTTTCACTTAATTACTGTACAACTTCAATCCTGCAGACCGTCCGGGGAGCAGATTCTCCTATTTAGCTCAGCTGAGGAAGGGATGGTTGCCTGCACAGCCCCTGAGAATCTTGCTGACACCTTCCTCCCGGCTCCATGACTCCTCTGCCTCGCTAAGCCCAGCACAGTGAGAAGTGTCGCTCTGCCTGATGACACAGGGCCCTCTCGTCCCCCAGGCCAGCCTCTATCCAAGAACAGTCTCCTGCAAACTGGAGAGGTCTTTGGTTTACGACCACAGTGTCCAAAACAGCGTCAGTAGCCTCGTGTGGCTATTTAAACTCATCTTCACCAGAATGTATAAAACCTCAAAATTTGGCTTCATAGTCTGCACTACCCACAGTTCAAGTGCTCAACAGCGGAAGGGCTAGCAGCCACTAACTCTGACCAGTGCAGAACGGCACATGCCCATCATCACAGAGGACGCTACTGGACAGCACAGCTTTGGAAGGTCAGGCTGTGCCATGCTGTGGGTCGCATTCACTGTGTGATCTGGGGGCACTTTTCAATTTTCTATTAAAAGTAAATTCCCAGTAGTTTTCTTTATGTCACTGTTTTTTGCCTAAAAACCAAGTGAAGAAGAGCACCTCTGGTATTTGGTATCTGATCACTTGGTAACCATGGCTTGACCACAATGCGCAAACTCGCATGCCCATCCTCACAACAGCGCCCTGCTGAGGAGCTGTGCCCAGCCCACTTGCTGCCTTCTGGGTAGGCCAGCTCCCTGAGCACCTGCAGCCCTGACTCACCCTCCGCACCCAAGTCCTCGCAGCCAGACTCTTCTGCCAGCAGCACTAACTGCCGCAGCCCAGAGCCCAGAACTGACACCCTGGCCAGGGCTCTTGCTCGAGACAAATGTTAGGCGTTCAGGAAAAGTGAGCACGTCAACACAGTCTGACTCCCAAGACAAATCAGCAGAAGGCATGGCTTCCACTTCCCTCTTATTCTTCCTCCAATCCTATTCAGAAAGTGTTCAAGTATTCTAGGGGAAATTTAAGACATACAATTGGAGACTTGCCCATCAAAAGTTCAAACTTTTGTTTCAAAGAAAAGTAATGTCCTTGAAACAAGGAATGCTACAAATTGGCAGATGAACAAAGGCACTTTGTGAAGTGACTGAAATAAAATTCTTGCCCCAAAATTGTGGGTGGCTGTGTTCCTCCAGTTAAGTTGTAAGTCTCTCACTGGAGAACTTTCCATTGGAGAATGGTTCTGAAGATGCAGTCATGCCTTCTCAAATACACACAGCCCCTGTCCTCCACAGGCCTGAGCATGTGTGCACCGTGTGGAAGGCCCCAGGTGGAGGAGTCCTGGGGACCCCTGACCGAGGAGCACGGCTGAGTGTGCTAAGGCTCAGGCCATTCCAACTCTGTCTCGTGAATTGGTCCCAAATGATGCAGTTGGCTTGTCCCTGCGAAAAGCTCATCTCTCAAAGCTTAAAGACTCTGAATTGTCAGGCTAGCTCACCTTAAAGGGATCACCTCTTTCAGAGGATGGATGCTTTGACCCATCTTCCCTTCAGTATTTGGTTCAGCCTGTTCATTTGTCCCTGTATATATCCATCCCCCTTGGGTTACATATTGTGCATATAGCCTCATGGATCAAACCCTCAGGAACACCTCATTCATTCACATCAATTTGGTGGAAAGGATAGCTGGAGTTAGTTCATTTAACAAAGACTTGAAAATCCACCGGAGGTCTTTAGGTCTTCTACCAGGGCCCCTGGAATAGCTGACTGCTCAGAAAGGGTACAGAGAGCACCGGCTTTGCTGTCAGACAGATCCTGAGTACTGCCTGCGACAGGTGTGGTTTGGGGCAAGCAAGCTCATCTTTCTAGCCTCCTGCTTATTCATCCTGAGGATTAGACAGCTGTACTGAGGAAGCATCCAGCACAGGGCCTGGCTCATAGCATAACTGAGTGTTAATCTCTGGGGCTACTCCTGGTCCCTGCTCCCAGTACCTGGCACTCTGCCCTTAGGAGAGGGTTTGCCCAGCAGGTGTGGCAGAGACCACCAGCCCTGGGGGACCCAGGTTGAATGGGAGTACAAACCCTTCCAGGAAGATAAGAAGAGTCTAGTCACTGTCTATATTTGTTAACTTAATCTGGTTTTGTTTTCATTTGCATTTTAAGACAGGGTTTTATTTCCGGTAATTATCTACTCCCCTTCTCAAGGAAGGAAGGTCTGGTCATTCTGCCAGAGGAAAGGAGAAATGGAATCCATACCTCTACCTGGGAACTTTCCCACAGAAAGGAGGTACCGTGGAATGTGACCCAGGCAGACATTTCTCTAATTTCTGCCCTCTGGGTGTTATTTCGCAGAAATGTTAACATTTTTGGGTCACGGGGACCAACAACTAGAACTGTACTGCTACCAAGGTGTTTAGTATCTGGGGAGCTGCAGTGGGGAGAGTGGCCTCAGGAAAGCAGATGATTCCATCCAGGGCTGAATCAGGCCTTCTGGCAGATGCATGAGCTAGAAGCCATCCAAGCCCTTGATCTGGCAATGACAGAAACCTGGGTTTGTATCCTGGAGGTGCCAGCTATTAGCTATGCACATGGGGCTGTTCTTTCAGCTATGGTCCTCAGTGCTTTCATCTATAAAATGGGGATAATGCTTGAGGTTCAAAATGGTGGCATGAGAGGTGAGACAAAGAATTCTTCCCCAAACCACATACAATACAAAAATAGTTAATATAACTAATCCTAAGAGAGCAACAGGAAAGAAGGCTGCACCAGACTGCTTACCCCTGGAGAAAAGAGCAGACGTCACAAAACAGGGTAACGTACCAAAGCCTTGATCTGGCAGGAACCAAGCCCTTCCCCCACGCCAGCTCATCCGCGGGAGAAAGAGCAGCAGAGCGGGGAGGGGGTGGAAGCCTAGGTCTGCTGAACACCCAGCCCTGGAAATCTGCTTTGGGTGTACAAACCTACATTGCATGGTGCTCTGGAGATTAGTGGGGTTGGAAAGCTAAGACAAGCAGAATACTTGGAGAGACAGAGATTCCAGTCATTTGTGGGGAACAGGGATCCACATCCAGCCGCTCTGGGACAAAGGAAAGGCGGATGGTCAGAGACTTCCTAGCAGCAAGAGGGATGCTGAAGGGGTGGGGTTTGCACAGAGCTTGCTGCACTGGAGAAGGGATAGGTGGACAAGGTTGTCTGGGCACACTCTGCCCAGCAGGTTGGGAAATTTCAGGCGCTTCAGGAGCTCCATCCCCCCTGTCTGGCTACTCAGCTCTGAGGTACCCCACTATGATATGCAGCCTGCTGTGCCTTCCTCCTGGCCTGCTGGCACCGGCTCACAAACTGGCAGTCCCGGCCCTGGTGTAAGGCACGCCAGAGGCAGGACCTGCCTACGGCACCTACAGACACAAAGGGTAGAGGCTTGCACCTGTGTGCCTTGCCCACTGGTTTTGACAGTGGAGACAGGCATTGCAGCTGGGAAGCAGGAAACAGCTCTTAACTACCCCCAGGCACCAGCGCCGATCCCCTGCAACCACTGACATCCCACTAGGGGCTGAGCAGCTCGAGAGACTAGATCTTCTGGGCACTAGAGGGCGCCACATACAAATACGAAACATCAAAGGAACCGGGTTCAAACCAAAATTGCAGGAACACCAGAAAAAGGGCCAAATGAAACTGAACTCACCAATCTTCCTGAAAGAGAGTTCAAAATAAAAATCATAAACATGCTCATGGAGGTACAGAAAAATATTCAAGAACTCAGGGATGAATTTAGGATGGACATTCAATCATTAAAAAATTCCATATCTGAAATGAAACATATAATGGAGGGATTTAAAAGTAGATTAGATGTAGTAGAAGACACGGTAAATGGAATAGAAATTAGAGAAGAGGAATACAAAGAAGCTGAGGCACAGAGAGAAAAAAGGATCTCGGGGAATGAAAGAATATTGAGAGAATTGTGTGACCAATCCAAACAGAGTAATATCTGGATTATAGGGATACTAGAGGAAGAATAAGAGAGAAAAAGGGATAGAAAGTGTCTTTGAGGAAATAATTGCTGAAAACTTCCCCAATGTGGGGAAGGAGATTGTCTCTCACGCCATGGAGGTGCACAGATCTCCCAACATAAGAAACCCAAGGAAGACAACACCAAGACATATAATAATTAAAATGGCAAAGATCAAGGATAAGGACAGACTTTTAAAAGCAGCCAGAGAGAGAAAAAAGATCACATACAAAGGAAAACCCATCAGGCTATCATCAGGTTTCTCAACAGAAACCTTACAGGCCAGAAGGGAGTGACATGATATATTTAATGCAATTAAGCAGAAGGGCCTTGAACCAAGAATACTCTACCAGCAAGACTATCATTTAAATTTGAAGGATGGATTAAACAATTTTCAGATGCAAAAGCTGAGAGAATTTTCCTCCCACAAACCACCCCTACAGTGCCTTTTGGAGGGACTGCTATAGAAGAAAGTATTCCTAAGGCTAAATAGCTGTCAATACAGGAAATAAAACCACAGCAAAGGAAGTAGAACAATTAAATACTAAGCAGATGGAAAATCAAATCAACTACCCTCAAAGTCAATCAAGGGATAGACAAAGAGTACAGAATATGATACCTAATATATAAAGAATGGAGGAGGAAGAAAAAGGAGGAAAAAAAAAGGAATCTTTAGGTTGTTTTTATAATAGCATACTAAGTGAGTTAAATTAGACTGTTAGACAGTAAGGAAATTACCCTTGAACCTTTGGTAACCACGAATCTAAAGCCTGCAATGGCAGTAAGTACATACCTATTGATAATCACTCTAAATTTAAATGGTCTGAAGGCACCAATCAAAAGACATACAGTCACTGAATGGATAAAAAACAAGGCCTGTCTATATGCTGCCTACAAGAGACTCACTTCAAACCCAAAGGCATACACAGACTGGAAGTAAAGGGATGGAAAAAGATATTTCATTCAATTAACAGGGAGAAAAAAGCTGGAGTTGCAGTACTTGTATCAGACAAAATAGACTTCAAAACAAAGAAAGTCACAAGAGACAAAGGACATTACATAATGATAAAGGGGTCAGTCCAACAAGAGGATATAACTATTGTAAGTATCTATGCACCCAACACAGGATCACCTACATATGTGAAACAAATACTAACAGAATTAAAGGGGGAAACAGAATGCAATGTATTCATTTTAGGAGACTTCAACACACCTCTCACTCCAAAGGAAAGATCAACCAGACAGAGAATAAGTAAAGACACAGAGGCACTGAACAACACACTAGAACAGATGGACCTAACAGACATCTACAGAAATCTGCACCCAAAAGCAGCAGGATACACATTCTTCTCAAGTGCATATGGAACATTTTCAAGAATAGACCACATACTAGGCCACAAAAACAACCTCAGTAAATTCAAAACGACTGAAATTGTACCAACCAGCTTCTCAGAACACAAAGGTATGAAACTAGAAATAAATTACACAAAGAAAATGAAAAAGCCCACAAACATATGGAGGCTTAATAACATGCTCCTAAATAACCAATGAATCAATCACTAAATAAAAACAGAGATCAAGCAATATAGGGAGACAAATGACAATAATAGTTCAACATCACAAAATCTGTGGGACACAGTGAAGGCCGTGCTAAGAGGAAAGTATATTACAATATAGGCCTACCTCAGGAAAGAGGAACTATCCCAAATGAACAGTCTAAACTCACAATTAACAAAACTATAAAAAAGAAGAACAAATGAGGCCCAAAGTCAGTAGAAGGAATGACATAATAAAGATTAGAGCAGAAATAAATAAACTCAAGAAGAGTAAAACAATAGAAAGAATCAATGAAAGCAAGAGCTGGTTCTTGGGAAAATAAACAAAATAGATAAATCCCTAGCCAGACTTATCAAGAAAAAAAAGAGTCTACACACAGAAACGGAATCAGATATGAGACAGGAAAAATCACTACAGACACCACAGAAATACAAAGAATTATGAGAGAATACTATGAAAAATTATATGGTAACAAACTGGATAACCTAGAAGAAATGGACAACTTTCTAGAAAAATACAACCTTCCAAGGCTGACCCAGGAAGAAGCAGAAAATCTGAAAAGGCCAATTACCAGCAAAGAAATTGAATTGGTAATCAAAAAACTACCTAAGAACAAAACTCCTGGACCAGATGGTTTCACTGCTGAATTTTATCAAACATTTAGTGAAGACCTAATACCCATCCTCCTTAAAGTTTTACAAAAAGTAGAAGAGGAGGGACTACTCCCAAACTCATTCTACGAGGCCAGCATCACTCTAATACCAAAACCAGGCAAAGACACCACACACACAAAAAAAGAAAATTACAGACCAATATCCCTGATGAACATAGATGCAAAAATATTCAACAAAATATTTGCAAACCAAATTCAAAAATACATCAAAAAGATCATCCATTATGATCAAGTAGGATTTATTCCAAGGATGCAAGGATGGTATAACATTTGAAAATCCATCAACATTATCCACCACATCAACAAACAGAAGGACAAAAACCACATGATCATCTCCATAGATGCTGAAAAAGCATTCAACAAAATTCAACATACATTCATGATAAAAACTCTCAGCAAAATGGGTATAGAGGGCAAGTACCTCAGTATAATAAAGGCCACATATGACAAACCCACAGCCAACATTATACTTAACAGTGAGAAGCTGAAAGCTTTTCCTTTAATTTTGGGAACAAGACAAGGATGCACACTCTCCCCACTTTTATTCAACATAGTTCTGGAGGTCCTGGCCATGACAATCCGACAACACAAAGAAATAAAAGGCATCCAGATTGTCAAGGAAGAAGTTAAACTGTCACTGTTTGCAGATGACATGATACTGTACATAAAAAACCCTAAAGAATCCACTCCAAAACTACTAGATCTAATATCTGAACTCAGCAAAGTTGCAGGATACAAAATTAATACACAGAAATGTGATGCATTCCTACACACTAATGATGAACAGGCAGAAAGAGAAATCAGGAAAACAATTCCATTCACAATTGCATCCAAAAGAATAAAATACCTAGGAATAAACCTAACCAAGAAAGTGAAAGACCTATACTCTAAAAACTACAAAACACTCATGAGAGAAATTAAAGAAGATACCAATAAATGGAAATACATCCCATGCTCATGGATAGGAAGAATAAATATTGTCAAAATGGCCATCCTATCTAAAGCAATCTACAGATTCAAAGCAATCCCTATCAAAATACCAACAGCATTCTTCAACGAACTAGAGCAAAAAGTTCTAAAATTCATATGGAACTACAAAAGACCCTGAATAGCCAAAGCAATCCTGAGAAGGAAGAATAAAGCAGGGGTGTTACGCTTCCTGACTTCATGCTTTACTACAGAGACACAGTAAGCAAGGCAATTTGGTACTGGTACAAGAACAGACCCATAGACCAATGGAACAGACTAGGGAGCCCAGATATAAACCCAAGCATATATGGTCAATTAATATATGATAAAGGAGCCAGGGACATACAATGGGGAAATGACAGCCTCTTCAACAACTGGTGTTGGAAAAACTGGACAGCTACATGCAAGAGAATGAAACTGGATTATTGTGTAACTCCATACACAAAAGTAAACTAAAATGGATCAAAGACCTGAATGTAAGTCACGAAACCTTAAAACTCTTAGATGAAAATATAGGCAAAAATCTCTTGAATATAAACATGAGCAACTATTTCCTGAACACATCTCCTCAGGCAAGGGAAACAAAATAAAAAAATGAACAAATGGGACTGCATCATGCTAAAAAGCTTCTGTACAGCAATGGACACCATCAACAGAACAAAAAGGCATCCTACAGTCTAGGATGACATATCTGACAAGGGGTTAACGTCCAAAATATATAAAGAACTCGCAGACCTCAACACCGAAGGAGCAAATAACCCTATTAAAAAGTGGGTGGAAGATATGAAGAGACAATTCTCCAAAGAAGAAATTCAGATGGCCAACAGGCATATGAAAAGATGCTCTACATCACTAATTATCAGGGAAATGCAAATTAAAACCAAAGTAAGATAACACCTCACATCAGTTAGGATGGCCAACATAGAAAAGACTAGGAACAACAAATGCTGGCGAGGATGCGGAGAAAGGGGAACTCTCCTATGCTGCTGGTGGGAATGTAAACTAGTTCAACCATTGTGGAAAGCAGTATGGAGGTTCCTCAAAAAACTAAAAATAGAAATACCATTTGACCCGGGAATTCCACTCCTAGGAATTTACCCTAAGAATGTAGGATCCCAGTTTCAAAAAGACATATGCACCCCTATGTTTACTGCAGCACTATTTACAATAGCCAAGAAATGGAAGCAACCTAAGTGTCCATTAGTAGATGAATGGATAAAGAAGAGGTGGTACATATACACCATGGAATATTATTCAGCCATAAGAAGAAAACAAATCCTACCATTTGCAACAACATGGATGGAGATAGAGGGTATTATGCTCAGTGAAATAAGCCAGGCAGAGAAAGACAAGTATCAAATGATTTCACTCATCTGTGGAGCATAAGAACAAAGCAAAAACTGAAGGAACAAAACAGCAGCAGACTCACAGAACCCAAGAATGGACTAACAGTTATGAAAGGGAAAGGCACTGGGGAGGGTTGGTGGGAAGGGAGGGATAAGGGGAATAAGGGGCATTACGATTAGCACACATAACATGGGGGGGGCCATGGGGAAGGCAGTATAGCACAGATAAGACAAGTAATGACTCTATAGCATATTACTACGGTGATGGACAGTGACTGTAATGGGGTATGTGGTGGGGACTTGATAATGGGGGGAATCTAGCAACCATAATATTGCCCATGTGATTTTATATTAATGATACCAAAAAAAAAAAGATTACTCATCAGCTGATCCTCCAAGGAGAAATTTTCCTGAATTATCTGGGTGAGCACAGTGCAATCATATAGGCAAAGGAAGAAGGCAGAAGAGGAAGTCAGAGGGATTCAAGTTAGGAGAAAGAGTTGACACCACACTGCTAACTTGAAGATTGAAAAAGCCACATGAAAAGCATGAGAAGGAATTGAATTCTGTCAACTAGCAGTGAGCTTGGGAGAAGATTCCAAGTCCCAGATGAAATCTGTAGCCCAGCTGATAACTGTATTTCAGTCTTGTGACACCCTGTGCAGAGAATCTAGCCATACAATACTAGACTTCTGACTTACAGAACTATGAGATAACAAATGAGAGTCTTTTAAAGTTAAGTTTCTGGTAATAAAAATAGAAAACTAACACACACACACACACAAAAAATGGGGATAATACCTACTTTGCAGGGCTGCTATGAGGACCAGTGGCTGTCAGGTATTTTGGAGCTGCATGTACAGAGCATCTAGGCTACATCTTGAACTTTGCATTGGTTCAGACCCAAACTGCTCCGAAGAGATTATATGAGTAGCAAATGAAATAATTTTAATGTACAAATGCTGCCATCTTCAGTGGACTGCCAGAGCCAGACCTACTTACTGCTTCCCTTCAGTTTACAAATAAAAACACTTTCAGGACCTTGTTGGTAAGTAAGTCCTCAGCCAGGCTGCAGGGGTGGATGGTATCAGAGCCAATGCTTTGTATCTTTGACCCCCAAACTACATGGGTGCAGGCTGGTTATGTGGATTCTGATCTGCAAGATGGGGACAGGGTGAGTCTTTTAATCACCAGCCAAGGGCTCTTTAAAAGTATTCAGCGGAAACACGGACTACGGACCACAAGAGAGCTAGGCAGCCCTTGCTGCTGTGAGCAAGCTCATATCTGGAACAAATCGACAGAGCAGCTCTGCTGGTGAGTCATTTGTCTTCTTCTTTGTAGTTAAAAGACAGGTACTAACTCCAGGTTACAGGGGTCCTCAGGTTCCTGCCTCCAGCACGGTGTGGTGTAAAATGCCCAGGTTTTAGAGCTCAACTGCTCTCCGTTCAAATTCCATCAAAGGAGGTTAAGAATCATGGTCAATTTGCTGCCATGTGGGTTAGATTAGAGGATTGTGAAAACAACTTACCAAGATTCTGGGCACACGGTGAGTGCTTGTAAACTAATGGAACTGGCAGTAATGGCACCATCAGAACCTCCCAGGGAGATCAGGAGAGTCTATGTCTATATTTGTCCACTAAATAATCTGTTGGGTTTTCTTTTTCATTTCTTTTGCATTTTTAAGACAGGCTGTTAGGTCATTGTCTACTTTCTTTTCTCAGTATAAGTCAATGTGACCAATGTAGAAACTTTGGAAAATATAGAAAAATATAAAGGAAGAAAGGAAATCAGTCACCATTAGTACCAGAAGCCAGAGGCAAACTGCTGAAAAAACCTGGTCATTTTTCTATGTTTTAAAAAATACAATCAAAATCACATACTTATCATAGATTCTTAAACAAAGGTTCATGGAACGTGTGGCAGAGGGATTCAAAGAGTTTAAGAACCCTCAGAATTGCAGGTGTGTGTGTATTATTTCTGAGGAAAAGGTGTGTAGCTTTTATGAGATTCTCCATGGGCTTTATGATCAAAGGAGGTTAAGACTCATGGTCAATTTTACCTCCTTTTTGTTATCTACTTATTGCAATAGCAACAGTGAATACTGATTTTGCGTATTTACTTTCTGTCTACACTGTTCTGATAAACTTAAATGTATATATTTTCCCAAATCACTGAAAATACTTCCTAAACATTTCAGTTATATTCAATGTCTGAATTATAATTTGCTTACTTATTATCAGACATTTACACTGCTTCCAAAGTGATATATATTTCTGTTTTTTAAGAAATCAATATAGGACTTTGTTTATAGAATATAAAGAAATGAATGGTTTAAACATCTCTAGAAGGGAAAGTAATTTTTAATACTCTACACAGAACTGTGCAGTTCCAATCTGGCAACATAACATTAACATTAAACTTTACCAATTATTACAAAGAAAGATGCACGAGCCCTTTGAGAAAACATGTAATGCCAGTGTAAGGATCCAGTAACAGCCATAATAGGAGGATTAAAAAAAAAAGGCCAGAGTAAGTCAAGCAAAAATGGAGATTTGGTATTGCTCTTAAGGAAAGCAAAGCTGCCTGTTTCATGTTCTAAATGATGAAAAAAGTGTTTCTGTCCCCACGTCAAGCAGTAACATACACATCGTCATCTAACCTACTTAATCTGGCAGCCCAGAGATCTGAGGGGGCATGATGCCTTCTGGCGGGCCTATCACCCTTAGAGATCTTAACATTTTGTGGTTTAGGAGCAGGGACTTTTTGTTAAATAGTCTTACGCCAAAGGCGAGGTCCCACCTTGGAGAGAAAGGGCGCTCTGTCCCAGGAAAGACGGAGGAGACAATATGAGGTCTGGAAAAGAAGCCTCCAAGTATATAGAAAAGAGATAATCTCTCTTTTCATATGCTCTTGCTTGGCCAGTTGATATTTTGACTTTGCTAAACCAAATGCCTGCTCTTCTTAAAACATCTTGCTGAGATGCTAGCAGGATATGGCAGGGGGTCACTGCATGCTGAGCACTTGCAGGTCAGTGGCCTGGTACTCCAATGCCGCTGATAGTACCGCAGCTGGCCCTGATCCCATGACACAGATCACATCATCTTTATGTTCTGTCTGTGGTCCTTAGCAGGGTCAGAGGGCATAGAGGGGAGGCAGAAGGAGGTGACGGCCTTGAAGGGCTGGGAGCCCCAGGTGAGAAAGGCAGCTATGTGGTCTTGGCTGCCAGCCTCACACAAGGCTGGTCACTGGCCTCACTGCAGTTGTTCTCCCATCTGGCATCCCATCTCAACCAGGTCTTCCATCTGTCAAAGGAGATACCTTGGTCTTAAACTGCTAGTCTTAAAAGCTAAAGCAATGTTCCCTTCTAGGAAAATCTGCCTTTTAAGAGATTCCTGAAGATCAAGAAGTCTTTAGGCAATGAAGCTCTGATGGTAGAGATGACAGGGGAAAACTGGGCCAGGATATGAAGAGAGCCACCCAATTCCCTGGTCAGGAAGCTGGCTTGGCCAAAGCGCTGGGCAGCCATCCGTCTTCTTCTTAAGTCTACACAACTGAGGGCAAGAAAAGGCAGGACGGATGGTCCATCCAGACAGAGAAGTCCTGGTCATCCCCCACCACCTTTTGGTCTCTAGACGTCCCCTTGATGGTAGACCCCCAGGAAGGGGAATACTTGCCTTAGCAGTTCAGAGGTCTCAGTTAACAGAAAATGGGGGACAGGGTAGCTGGACAACTGCTGAGGCCTGGGCTGATGAAGACAGGCCCTGTCCACCGAAGAGCGGTGCTGCTCTTCCACAGGCGCTGTCCCCACTGCACCGCACGATGACCTTCGCTTTCAGGACCAGTTAGCACGGGATTCTATGGAATGTGCATGTAGTCCCCCGGATGGGTAAGATCCAGAGAATTTTAGGGCTAACTAAGAGTTCCTCATCCTATCTGAGCAATTTCCCTCAGAACTGGGTCTCTCTGGTATACTGGACAGAGCCTTTACTGAGCAGAACAGCGGTGGGCTTGGGAGATGGCTATTTGCCCCCAAAAGTGGACAACAGGATAGTGGGAAGACAGGAGGTGTTGCCCTCAGCCTCAAATATAATTCCTGTTTTGACTCACAGGTGTTCATCAGAACAGACACCATGGCTGAGTATGAGTACGTAGATCCTGGGTTCTTCCGCACTTCCAACGACAGCAGCCAGGCACATAAGGACTTCCTGCAGTTCAGCCAGCTGTTTCTGCCCTGCATGTATGTGGTGGTGTTCGTCTGTGGCCTGGTGGGGAACTC
Source organism: Smutsia gigantea (assembly GCA_032199065.1). NCBI lineage: Eukaryota > Metazoa > Chordata > Mammalia > Pholidota > Manidae > Smutsia > Smutsia gigantea. Next base: position 112,803 of record JAVSCE010020720.1, on the reverse strand, counting down.
CCTGGTGCTGGTCATATACATCTTCTACCAGAAGCTGAAGAGCCTGACAGATGTGTTCCTCATGAACCTGCCCTTGGCTGATCTGGTGTTTATCTGCACCCTACCCTTCTGGGCCTACGCAGGCATTCACGAGTGGGTCTTTGGCAGCTTCATGTGCAAAACCCTGCTGGGCATCTACACTTTGAACTTCTACACGTCCATGCTCATCCTCACCTGCATCACTGTGGACCGCTTCATTGCAGTGGTTCACGCCACCAAAGCCTACAACCAGCAGGCCAAGTGGATGACCTTGGGCAAGGCCATCTGCCTGTCCATCTGGGTGATCTCCCTGCTGGTTGCCTTGCCACAGATCATCTATGGCAATGTCCATTACCTTGACAAGCCCATCTGTGGCTATCACAATGAGGAGATTTCTACTGTGGTTCTTGCCACCCAGATGACACTGGGGTTCTTCCTGCCACTGTTCACCATGATTGTCTGCTACTCAGTCATAGTGAAGACCTTGCTTCAGGCCCGAGGCTTCCAGAAGCACAAGTCTCTGAAGATCATCTTTCTTGTAGTGGCTGTGTTCCTGGTGACCCAGACGCCCTTCAACCTTGTGAAGCTCATCTGCAGCACGAGCTGGGAGTACAACACCATGACCAGCTTCCACTATGCCATCTTAGTGACAGAGGCCATCGCCTACCTGCGGGCCTGTCTTAATCCTGTGCTGTACACCTTTGTTGGCTTGAAGTTTCGGAAGAATTTCTGGAAACTTGTAAAAGACATTGGCTGCCTCCCTTACTTGGGGGTCTCAAGCCAAAGGAAGTCTTCTGAGGACACTTCCAAGACTTGCTCTGCCTCTCACAATGCGGAGGCCACCAACATGTTCCAGTTGTAGGCGCTTGGAGGCACTTGGAGGAATTTTTCTCTGTTTATAGCTTGCAGATTCTCATAGAGAAGTAGTCGGATGCTGCAGCTGTGCTTCCTCCCAGGCAGGAACACTTTCTGTTCTCTTCTTGAACACTCAGGCCTAGAGCTCAAAGGGAAGTGTGAACACTGTATGGGCTTTCATTCCTTCATCCCCAAGAATGCTGACTCAAGGGAATGATGTGTGACTCTCGAGACCTCGGGTTCTCCCTCACTGGGACTAAGACCGGGACTGAGGGTTGAAGAAGCGTGGCCAACAAAGTTACTGATGGCAGGTGACACTCTGGGCTCCTAAATTCAGCAGATTCTTGTGGTTACCAGGAAGCAGAGGAAATTAGAGCAGCCACGAAAATTAGTGCTGGCCCATAAAGCTCAAGACTGCAATTACCAGGCACCGAACAGACCTGGGATCAGGTTCTGCCTCACCTTGGGTTGGGCTTTTACATAGATAGAGGCTTATCTCTCTTTGATTAATCCTGGAAGGACTAGCAACAGGGACTATGAATGGGCCAAACAAATTACAGAATTCCAGCGGTAGAGTTTCTACATAGAAAAATGTGCAAAGCAGAGTTTAAGACTATTAGGAAATCTCAGCAGCATTTCTAAAGGGGTCTTTGGTGGGTTTACTTATTTAAAAACTGAATTATCCAATGCCTGCTACCTACAGATATAAGTCATATATGAATGCATATATAACACACAATCAAAAGCATATCATTTTCATGACAACAAATAAAACTTTTTAAAGTCTCCAAACTATTTTTATTCTTACGCACATTTTACTTTAACGTGTTGTGCCTGGAATATACCAAAAGTGATTACTTATGGACACAGGAAAGAAGTTAAAATTGTAAACTTACAGGGCGGTGCTCTACTAAGGCAATGGAATATGCTAGCTCGTTCACTGTGGCTGCTAGCTTGCTGCCCGAGATACGAAGTGCACTGGGTTAGCCTCTGTTTTATGGTCACAGCATGAGGAAGAGTGGGAAACGTCAGACACTCGTGCGTGTTTATTAGATCTGAGCAATCTGTGCAAAAGGTCAAAAGTTGCCTTTCTGGATTATGCTTCAGAAAATCACACACCAAAATATGGAAAACCAATGGACACAGCTAAAGACAGTACACCAGGAGGTGGGCCAGAACCTTCCTAATGGTCTGGCTTTGAGAGGTGGGTAAACCATAGTCGAATCCTGGTTCCGTTCCTCACCAGTTGTTAAGAACCAGTTGGTAATCTCCTAACCTCTTTCATTGTGCTGAAACATGGACTGTAGCAGTATCCTCTTCCCAGGGATGGTGTGTGGAGGGCTTGAATTGATGCACACGACACATAGCATGGTTGGCACTCACAGGCAGAGGGGCTCCAAGATGGCAGTAGTTACTAGAATTTCTCACCAGAACTACAATACAAAGGGAAGCTGCCGTCACGCTCTGAGTTGGTGAGGCGTGGGGGTTTGCTTCGTACCTTCTAGAGGTGCCAGGCATGTCACACCCTGGTCCAGCTGAGTATAGGTCGGCCTTCCAGGGCCCACTTGATCCTACCTATTATTATGTTACTAGGCATGAACATGCCTACAAGCATCCACAAGGACAGTAAGTCTTCAGGCCACAGGGACCACTGAGCACCTCCTCAAACATCAAAATGTGCCCTTTCCAACATTACAAGGCTTTTATATCCGTAAAATTGGTTTCAAAAAGGGAGTCACTGTCACCCCCTTTTGGGCATTCATCTTAATGTTGAACACTTCTGATAGAGGGGCTCCCAGCACTTGGCTTCCCCAACTTGTCCCAGAACAAGAGGCAGAGGCCCTAACTGGGAAGGAAGAAGAGTCGGGAGCCAGCTGCGCCTCACATGAGTTGGCACCTCTACGTGTTCCCATGGAAGGAAGCAGTGTGGTGTGATGGAAAAACCAGGGGCTGAGGTCACTCAGACACTATAGTTCAGTGAAGCTCTATCGTGTTCATCCTCGGGCAAGCTACTCAGTCTTCCTAAGCCTGAGGGGAAGCTGCCTGGCCAAGGCAACAGAGGGGCAGTTGCCAAGACCTCTGCTTTCTCCCTGACCGGGTGCCTGCCTGGCTGAGTCCCGTGAGCCCAGGCACCTAGCAGGCTGTGTCCAGTCCCAGGCCTATTTTATATGGCCCCTCTCCAGGCTCCCTGCAAAAGAGTTTGCACCGGCCCTTCTACAGCTTAGGGAAATCTGCCTGCCTATCTCCAGGAATCTTCCTTCCCCTTTTCTGCTTCCCAGTCACTCACTGGTCTAACACTCTTCAGGCCCTTACCTGCTGCACTTCAGAGCGGATATAATTTTTCCAAGCCCTCCCATGGACACTCCCCATCATTGGCACCAGGCCCTTGCACAGCCACATGTCAGAGGGCTTCTGCATCCTGACGTCATTCCATCCACACCACAGCCCCACGAAGTACAAGTTCCGACCTCAGACCTGCTCTGCTCCTCCCCTTGGCTTCCCTCTGTGCACGCACCAGTGCTTGATGTAAAAGGCCTGGGGTCAGGAGGAGGACTGCGGGAGGCATGGCCCCTGGGTGTGGCCTCAGGTACAGAACGTGCTCCTCTTACATGGTGTTCCTAACACCTGGCAGGGGGCTAGAGACCATAGATAGTTGTGTGGTCCGAGATGTGGGGAGCACAGAGCAATCTGGTTCCGGGGGCTACCTGGAAGCTAGAAGCCAGGTGAACGTCCATGAGCATTCTGGCCTGAGGAAATAGTGCCGCAGGGGAGAAACCCAAAGCTGCCCTACTGGAGGTGGGGAAGGCAGGGCAGGGGACCTGGGCGCTCGCTCTGGCCCTCTCCTCTAAGGGGCTCCCAAGGCAACACCCCCTCCACATGCCCAGCCCTTCACGGTAACTCCCAACACTGTGGTAGGAGGCCTGGCACTGTTGTCCCCACTTTCCAGATGAGGAAAATAGCTCAGAGAGATTAACAGATGCCAGAGCTCACTGCAGAGCTAGGATTAGAACCCCAGAGAACAGCCTCGTTTTCTGCCCCCAAATGTTGGCTAAAGGAGGTTTTACATAGCTGACAGGCCCAAGGTACCTGCCAGCTCCGTACTCATCAGAGGGCAGAGATGTCGGGTTAGCCCAGTGCACGGTGACTCTCTAACCTTGGCCATTACCACCATATCACAGCTGTGCTCGTTTTGTTTCTGAGATACTGGACATCAAATCTTCTGGTTGGTGCCAAAGCACCACAGCTTCCTCAAAACACGCTGGCCATATTGTAAAGCAGTTACTGGCATGGCAGAGAAGCTCCACAGGTCGGGGACAGTGGGTGAGTGTAAGCTCAGTGTCATCTGGACATTTGGAGTGATTTTCTTGGAGAGGACAACTGGGATAGTAGGTGCAGGGAACCAGGAAACACAGTAGTCAGGCACAGCTCAGCCAGACACCACAGCTCAGGTAAAATGCCATGAGAACAATGCACCTCCACAGAACGCTTGCCAGTTGCCAGGCACTGGGCTCGGTGCTTTGCACACATCCTCCTCCTCCAATCCTCCTAACAACCCTAGGGGGTGGGGGCTGTTCCTGTCTCCTCTGCATGGAGGAGGGAACTGAGTTCAGAGGACCACAGTGCCCAAAGCCATGGAAGCTGGAGGTGGCAGACTAGGCTCTGACCAGTGTGTCTGATTCTGGAGCTCAAGTTCTTCATCACCAAGGGTCTGTTTGCCTGGTTATCAGAAGGGGAGGCCAGGCCTTGGGGAGGTCATAAGAGGCTAGAAGCCGAGCCAAGAGGTCCAAGGCCCAGCCCTGCTGCTGGCTGACAAGGGCGTTTCCTTCTCCGCCTACCGCCTCGGTCCAAGATCAGCTGGACACCTGGTCAACGGATGGCTGAGGATGGGCCTGGGTGACTGTGGGTGGGGGTGTGTCTGCAGGGTTCTGACGAATATCACCTTTTCAGCCGAGGTGAGGGGCCATGCTCCTGCTTCATGTCGACATTCCAGCTCCGAGCCATGAGTGGGGCACAACTGGGAGGTTACTTAGGGAGCCTGTAGCATCCTTCCAGGCCTCCCTGGGGGCCTGGATTTTGGGACCTCTTCCTGTCCAATCACTGTCAGAAGGGGCAACTTCATTAGCCCTAAGAATGTGTAAGTGTGGATAGGGGTGGACATGGGCAGGGGGAGTGGGGCAGGTTTCTGATGTGCGAATGGGGAAATGGGGGCCCAGAGAAGAGAACTGAACTCTTCAAAAGGAATCTGAAGCCCGTGGACCGGAGGAAGGAGCTCTGGGCTCAAGGCCTAGCTCTGAAGCTTACAGCCACGTAACCTGGAGCAAGTTGTCTGGCCTCCTGAAGCTTCAGCTTCTTTACCTACAGAATGGTGATCAAAATCTCTACTTCTTGAGGGGCTGGGCAGGGACTAAAGGAGTCACGTGTTTCGACAGCACTCCCTCCAAGCAGCCCTCCTGTCAGGGATTCAGACTGCACAGTGTTTAGTCCCTCCTGGATCACCTCTGACTTTGGACTTCCTGCTTGAAGTTTCCTGTCAGGGACGTTTACACAAAACCAGGGCTTTGTACCTCCCATACTTTCTCAGATTCCTGGTGTTTTTGACTGGTCTTAAATTTCGGAGGAAAAATAATATAAGGAAAAGCTACCAGAGATGAGTAAAACTCTAATGCACAGAGAAGGTGTGCAATGATGCCTTCCCTTAACTACCTTGGCGGGCCAGCTTGTCCCCCTAGCAGATGAAGTGCCGGGACTGCAGGTTCCTGTCCGCCAGTCCTGGATCCGCCTCTGAGGCTGCTGGCCAGCGTGCAGGCAGTTTCCTTTCCCTGGAACACTTCCTAATTTCCCATGACCAAAAACATGTATTTGTCAGCAGTCAGAACACCTTGTTTTTGTTCCTGCTGGGCAAGGGGAAGGTGGAGGTGAGGGAAAGAGGGAACAGCGGGGGCGTCACTTCCTCCTGCAGGCTCCAGCCGAGGGCCGTGCCCCCTGGCCCTGAGGCTCTGGTCCTGCTCACCTCAGTACCTACCTACCTGGCTGGCTGGCTGGGAGTCCAGGCATGGTTAGCAAAGAGTTGCCAGGTAACGGTGGCAGAGGGTGGCTTAGCGCTAATGGAACAGAATACACCCTAGGGACCACTGAGCTGTGGGGGCTGGGGAGGAGTCTGCAGGCTGATGTGCTCAGGGAAGACTTCAGAGGGGTGGAGGGAGGCTGAAGGAAGGAAAAGGGAAGGCCCAAAGTCACAGAAACCCCAGTGAGCAGGGCTGACTTGGGCTGGGTGATCAGGTTGACTCTATCCATCACAACATGGCAGGTTCAGCCAACTCTCCAGTCAGGGAACAGAGGAGTGGGGAGAGATGCACGTAAGCCTGACATCTCCTGTGCTGAGAGCTTTGTAATTAAGTACATCTCCTCCCACATAACAGAAGTCCTGAAGCCCAATCCTAGCCCTCCTCCAAATTCTAGATAGGAAGAGGAATAGAGTCTCAAGCAAGGTCAGCAAAAGCATCACAAAACTCCCTAAATGGAGGGAAAGGGAAAATGGGTCAAGAAATATCTGGACCTGGGCGCCATGTTATCTTTCTTGAGCTTTTGAACAGCCAGGACTTTGCTGCAGAAACTGCATTTAAGCCAGACACAAGGGGCTGAGAAACACCAAGCAAGGCTGCCATGGAGGGGAACTTGACCTTAGCATGAACTCTGGCATTTTCATGTAGTGCAGTTATTTGTACACAAAAAACTCTGTACCATTATTTATTTAAAAATTGGCCTTTGCAAAACTCTCCTCACAAGCTTTGTTCAAAAATAGATAGCTACCCCAGAAAAATGAGAGGGCCAATGGAAAATAGGTACTAAAGGATGTTTCTGGGGCCGATGCTGCCAATTCACAGCGTGGGAAGGTTCAGTGGTCTGGGTCATGGATTAAGAGCAGCACAAGAGGAGGTACAGCAGAGGCCGGAGGAGTAGAAGTTTTCTGAATTCTGTAGAGTATCGGCAGTAGACTTGCCTATATTTTTATTGGTTTTCGAACTGGGGCTCTGTGAGGGCTTATCTGGAGCTAAAGGGACTCCTGAGGGAACACATCTTCCTGAGACAACTGACACTACAGCCAAGCTTCCTTCCCCACGGCATCGTTACCAAGCCTCACTGGTGGTCCCCAAAGATGATGGCAGATTTAAAGAGCAGCATGCTGCTCTGAGCGTGGCCGAGGGCAGCACACACATGAAACCCGGCACACTCAACTGCCAGTACCCCAAATGTGACTGTTTAGAGATAGGCCTTTAAAGAAATAACTTAATTAAAAATGAGGCCATTAGGGTTGGCCCTAATCCAGGCTGACTGTGTCCTTGTAAGAGGAGAGGAGGACACAGAGAGACACCAGCGGTGCACATGCACAGGGGGACAGCTGTGTGAAGGGGCAGCAAATGCATGGCCATCTGCAGGCCAAGGAGAGAGGCCTCAGAGGAAACCAACCTGCTGGCACCTTCATCTCAGACTTGCAGTCTCCAGAACTGTGAGGAAATAAGTTTTGGTTGTTTAAACCCCGCAATCTACAGTACTTTGTGATGGCAACCTGAGTAGGTTAATAGAGTTGCCCAAGCCAAGAGAGGCCCTAATGGAGATCCTTAAATCAGAGGGACCACTGGAACTTCTGGGCACTCCCTGACAAAGCTCAACACTGACCACCCCGAGCCCTGGTGCTCCCCAAGGGCCACCTGCCCTGAGCACTGCTCTAAGGCACCTTCCCTTAAGCAGAGATAGTCACTCCTGCTTCCAAAATCTCACTTTCCTGGTCCTTTAACAAGAACACAAAAGGGCCAGGCACTCAACAAGGGCTTAGAAGATGGAGGTGATGTCTACTCACTGTTCAGCCACGTGTGGGTCAAGAGAGTCTGTTTCAGTGGGTGTTTCAGGCAAGGAGGACCCAGCCTCCTGTATCTCGCACAGCTCCTCATCTGTAATGATGTCAAACACGGCGTCATCTGGTGGCCTGCAGTCTGTGTTTGCACCTGGGCCACAGAGGCAGATCAGAAGAGAAGAAAAACACACATAGTTATGCACGGGGACCTCAAGATGTGAGGGAGTGCAGCTATGCAGGACTAGCCACTTGAAGTGCTCACTCAACTGACCTCTTTGTGTCCAGATGTAAGAGAAATGACTGTTGGCACATTCCAGAAAAGCAGAGGAAAACAGATGAAACTGCACAACTTCAGAGATTTCTCTTAACCCCTTAGGGGCTGAAAGAGCTTTCAAGCCCTTATATATTCTCTAAAGCCCCTTACTTAGAAGGAAAAAAGCCTATCAAAACCTTATCAGAAAAGAACCTAATCAAAAAAAGTAAACATTGCTTCTGTGCCACTGAATCTTTGCTCCATAAAACATACACACTATTTATTCATGCCTCTTTGAAAGCAGGATTCTGTCTGACCTGCATTTTCACCCCAGTCCACTGAGGGGTGGGAAAGAACCTCCCTCTGCTCAAGGAGCTGCAGCAACCATAGTGCTCCTGACCAAGGGACCTGAGTCCCATTGTCGGGGCCACTCAGTCGGAAGGACATTGTGCCAGTCACTCACACACAAGCACTCTCTTGCATGTCATCAAAAATGCAATGGTAAGTCTGAGGCAAAAGAAAGAAAGAAGGAAAGACAGAAAGACAGACAGAAAGACAGACCAGGAGATGGGAAATGTCAGAGATCAAAACAACCAAATCAGCACGCTGGCATAGTGCTACCCTCTGTTATCACTGGAACACTTGCCAGTGAGTTGGGGCAAGGGAAAGACTCCTGGGCTGTTTAGCAAGAAAAACAGTTCATGTGAACTACAAGATCCCAGCTGCCCCTGCCACATGGCTAATATGGCAGGCTGTGCTTTAGAATGAACATTCTTCCTTCTCTCTGAAGTCTGCATACGGAGGGTTGAGATACAGGTTGAAAAAGGGTACCAGGGACTGGTTTCTTTCCATAGACACAGCCATAACCCTGAACCTGCCTTCTGAGGCTGGCAGAGGGAAGAAGGAAAAGAAGGGAAGGGAAAATGAGCATCAGAGACACAAAATGATGTCCACTGTGAGAAATCAAAGACGACCTAAATAAATGGAGAGCTATGCTATGTTCATGGATTAGAAGACTCAATTTTGTCAAGATGTCAATTCTTCCCAAACCGATCTAGAGATTCAGTACAATCCCAATCAAAATTTTACCAGGATTTTCTTGGTAAAAATTAACAGTGTGATTCTAAAATTTTATGGAAAAGCACAGGACCTAAAATAGCCAATCCTTTGATAAAGAAAAAAATTGGAGGCCCCACTCTACCTGATTTTAAGACTCATTATAAAACTACAGTAATCATAATAGTACAGTTTTGGTAAAAGAAAGGGCACATAAATAAATGAAATGGAACAGAAAGTTCCACAGATACAGATCTACATGTATGATTGATTTTTGACAAAGGTGCAAAGGCATTTCTATGGGAAAAGAATAAACTTTTCAACCAATGGTGTTTAAACAACTGGCTAACCATATGCAAAAAAAAAAAAAGAATCTTTACACACAGCTTGTACCATATACAAAAATTAACTCAAAATAGACCATAGACCTAAATGTGCAACCTCAAACTATAAAACTTCTAAGAGAAAACAGGAGATCTTTGTGTTCTTGGGTTAAAGAAAGATAGACATAACGCCAAAAGATAAGAAAAATTTAATCCATAAGGGAAAACAATTGATAGATTGGATTTCATCAAAATTACAAACCTCTACTCTTTGAAAAACATTTCTGCTTTTTGAATGAAAGTGAAAAGACAGGCTATTGATTGGGAGAGAATATCTATAAAACACATATCTGGTAAATAAATTGTATCCAGAATAAACAAAGGACTCTCAAAATTTAATCATTAAAAAAATTTTTAAACGGGCAAAAGAATTCAAGAAGATACACTAATGCAGTGTAAAGTACACCCACTCTCCTCCATCCCAGAGCAGTTCTCTGTGCTCAACACAAATAATTCACCTGCTGACCTCCTCAATGATCTAGTTAAAAAGAAGAGGAACTAAGAGTATTTCTGAAGGCTGGCTGAGGCCTAGGAGGAGTCCACAGGGCCCAGCTCTAGGAGTCAGTTATGCAGGAGCAAAGATGAGACTCACTTCTGCCCCTGCCATCTCAGTTCTGCCTCCTTCATACTCTACATCTCCAGTCCAGAACGCAAGAGCAGCCTGGCTGGTCTGCTAGGCTGTGCTCAGAACAGGAGCAGAGGGAACCAAATCCTGCTTCCTTTCACTGGGCCAAGGGAAAGGACACGAAGAAGGCATCCTCCTTGGCCACTGAAAGAGAATGTGAGCCCAAGGAGAGCAGACAGATGTGGTCACTTTCAGATAAAAATCCTTGCTTTTGGTGACTCTGGGAGAGAGGGTTGGTTATCAGGGCTGAGGCTTGGGAAGACAGCAGCTTCCAAGCGGTGGGGTACATGCACTGGTAGTATGTGAGTTAAGGGGTACACAAACCTCACGTTATATACTGAATCATATCAGAAGAAAGTTATTCCCCTTTCAATTCTCTTTCAACTCAAATTACATCAAAAAGAAAGTCTTCAATAGGAGGTAAATATATTTTTAGCACCTCTTTAATGCCTAAGTTTGGGAAACACTGAATTATGCTTTTTAGAGCGAACTAGCCAGATGGGGGAGTGGTGTGGGGGGATGACACCTAAGAACACCCTGCGCGGTAGCAGGAGCCTGACCTTGGCCTCCAGTGGCATCTGGGGACAGTGCGGGGCTGGGCTCTCCCTGGCTGGTGCCTGAGCTGGTGCTGTCCGGGGAGCCGAGGCCTACACCGAGCTTCTGGAAGCAGCCTCGGCAGCAGCGCTCCTTCTTGCCGCTGGGCTTGGTCAGGATGTAGTTGTTGCAGCAGTAGTAACAGAAGATGCGGCCGCAGACCCTGAGGACAAGACAAGCATGAGCCGTGAAGACCGCACACTGTGGTTCTTGTGTGACTTTCTCAGTGTGAGAACTGGGCTCTGGTAGACCTGGCTCTGCCCCGACCTCCAGAGTGTGGCCTTCGGGTCTAATGATGACATGCCAATAAAGCCATCTTGGTAAGCCCCAAGGGAGAATGTTTTATTTCCCAATGCCCTGGGCAGCAGGGGGATGAGGTGTGGCCGAGCTCACCTTCCCTGAAACAAAGACGCAGGCGTGCCTTCCACACCTCAGGGGCTCTGGCTCTAAGAGACCACAGGCCCTCCAAGGCCTGTGCTGGTGATTCTCCATCTGCCCCAGCCCCAACCAGATTCATTTTTGCCTACTGTTCCCTGGGCCCTGAGAAGGAGTTTGCTCTGTGTTCTCCCAGTGAAGCCTCAGACCTGAGGTTTTCCCTGGGGTCCAGTAACGCAGTTGCCCCTCCAGTCCCTGCAGGCTGGTGGAGGGCTGAGGGTTGCTGGACTCTGGGTGTTCCACATCCTGATGGGTTCCCTTAATTCTGCCGCACCTGAATTAAACACTCTTTCCTTTCAGGGATCCCTGCATGTTCTGCTAGAACCCTGCCTACTACACCCCCCTTGCCTGGCTCCCTTAAGACCAAAAGAAAATGAGCCCTTCCAGGGCGGCCAGCCACGATGCCAATGCCCTTCCCAGATTACTCACTCAGAGCCATCTTCTCCAGTGTGGGCCCTGCCGCCTGCTCACCTGCAGTGGTGCCGCCGCACCATCCAGCTGAACTCCCGCTTGCAGTCAAAGCAGTGGTTCACCTCCGTGTCCCCAAGCCACCGCTCTTCGGCACTGAGCTTTTGTTGGAATTCCAGAGCATCTGACTTCTGCCAGAGAGCATCCTTGTCCCTGGGACAAAGCCACATTAGAAAAAGAGAAGAAACAATCCATGAAAACAATAGAATTATCTCTGATTAATTTCAAAAGACTCGCTCCAAATTTCCTGGGACACAAAGGAAAATGCACTTTTCCCTTGGACATACCCTCACTCTGGGTCTCCTCTGTCACCCCAAATCAAGCCCAGCCTCAGCAGGCCCCTCCCAGCATGCAAGCCGTTACCTGATATCACACATGTGAAGCCACAGAGGCAGCCCAGGCTGTACATGAATGGCTCTGGCAACTGCAAGGAACTGCCGCACCAACAAGGGTCACACGCTGCTCAGGAGTCTTAACAACAGTGCGTATGGTCACTGGGAGTTTAAGCCATAACCTGCTGTCAGGACCGCATGACAGTCTGTGTGCTGTGAGCCCAAGGACCATGAATGCACTGCTCACCCAAATCTTAAATGTGCTCAGGGCCCTTTATGCTTTTATGGTTTGTTCAAGTAACAACTAATCATTAGAGAATAGCAAAGATTTCCCAGCCTGAAAATCTGACGGGATGCTCATCCCCCTACTCCTCACAGAGGCAGTGCAGTCACTCCAGGAAGTAAGAATGAAAGAAGCAGGAGGATTTTCAGAGAGGTCTGGCAGTGTCTCGGCGTGTCCGATGCCCCAGAGAAGGTGTGCACACAGACTTCTTGTATTGCCGCTCATGGTCATTTTGGGGCCTCATGGCTTCTGACAAGGGAAGGCTGGAATCCCAGCCACCACCCTGAGGGTTAGTGTGGCCCTGGCAGCACCTGAGTCCCTGAAGATTAACACCAGAGCCCTTAGGTCCTGAGAGAAACTGGCTCTGTCACTAGCCAGTGATTCCAAAGCAACCACACATCTTTCCCCTTAAATGCAAAAGCCAGGACACAGAACTGATTGGCTTTTTGAGGGTGTTTAAAATTGTCAGAAAGCTGGAAGACTCATTCTCTGTACCAACACCATTCTCCCAAATGGTCCACAGCTTGTCCTTCCTGTCCCCAGGAGGCCAGGCACCCACACCCTGGAAATGTGGGAATGCTGTCAGGACCTGGCATGCACCTTTTCTAACACGCACTTCAGGAGAATGTGTGAGCTCAGAGGTCACAAATGCCCTGAGTTCCAAGTCTGCAAATCGATGGAAGCAGAGTTTTTAAACTTCCAAATAAGTTATAATTTAATATCAATATTTAATAATTTGCAACCCCAAAGTAATTAATTTAGGCACTGCTTATCCATGGCTGCTGATGTCACAAAGAGAGGGCTAATAGAATCTATGGGGCTCTTGAAGGAAGACCCAAAACTATAAACCAATTCTACGAAGCTTTCTTTTTTTTTATTTAACAGCTTTATTGACATATAACTGGCATACAATAAACTGCACTCATTTAAAATATATAATTTGATAAGCTTATGAATATACCCATGCATACACCCATGAAACCATCACCACAACAAAGATAATGAACATATTTATTACCGCCAATAGTTTACTCATGTCCTTTTATAATCCCTGTCTTCTGCCCTTGTCCTCAACCTCTCCCCACTTCCAGGCAACCACTGATCTGCTTCCTATCATTGTAGAGTAGTTCACATTTCCTAGAATTTGGTATGAATGGAATCATACAGTATATATTCCTTTTTGTCTGGCTTTTTTTCACTCAGCATAATTATTTTGAGATTCACTCATGTTATTGGGTGTATCAATAGTACATTCGTTTTTTATAACTGAATAGAGTATCCTTGTGTGGATATAACCCAGTTTATTTATCCACTCAGCTGTTAATGGACATTTTGGTTGGTGGAACTTTATGGCTCATAAATAAAGCTGTTGTTGAATATTCACAAATAAGCTTTCATGTGCACCAATAATTTCTTCATACCCTTGTATGGAGCTTTTCACTTTTGTTGGATAAATACCTAGGAGTGGACCAAATGGTACGTATATGTTTAACTTTTTAAGAAGCTGCCAAACTATTTTCCAAAGTAGTTGTACCATTTTACATTTCCACCAACAATGTGTGAGAGTTCCAGTTCCCCCACATCTTCACCACTACTTGATTTAGGCCATCTTTTTATTCCAGCCATTCTAGGGGTGTGTAGTGCCGTCTCACTGCAGTGTTGACTCACGGCTCCCTTGGTACTGATGGTGCTGAGCATCCTTTTGTGTGGTGACTTACCATCTATTTAACTTCTTTAGCACACTGATAATATAATTTCTTAATCTCATGGCTTCTGTCTAGAGGAGTCAGCTGTTAGTCCAACTGTCCCTCCTTTTATTCTCTGATTGCTTTATGATTTTTTTTCAAGTTTCACTGTAACCTAAGTGTGGATTAAAAAAAAAAGTCCTGCTGGGTATTCTTTGAGCTTCTTGAGTCTAAGGACTGGTGTCACTCATCAGTTTTGGACCTTTCTCAGCTTTCTACACCTTGCCTCTGCCTCATTCTCATCCTTTGGACTTCCCATTCCATGTAGGTTTGCCCTTCTCACTTTGTCTTCCACATATTTAACTTTTTCACAGTGTCTTTTTTTTATTAAAGTATCATTGATATACAATCTTATGATGGTTTCACATACACAAAAACAGTGGTTCAACATTTACCCATATTACCAAGCCCTCACCCTCTCCACCGAGGTAACTATCAACAAAATAAAATGTTATAGAGTCATTAATTGTCTTCTCCGTGCTGTACTACTGTCCCAGTGACCTACCTATGTTGTGATTGTGAAGTATAGTGACCCTTAATCCCCTTATGAAGCATTCTTGACAAAATTTTAAAACTAAGTCTTAGCAAGCCTCTACCAGAGCAGAGGTTCTCAACTCAGACTAACTGATGTCTGGTCCCCACTCCCAGAAGTTCAGCTGGTCTGGGTGGGGTCTGGAAATGGGTCAATAGCTCCCCTAGTGGTTCTACTTTACAGTGAGCATGAAGAACCACTGCTCTAATTCAATTATCAATTTACAAGAAATACAAAGGTTGGAAGAACATGTTAAATGAGAACATGGGGATGCAATTAACAAACTCCAGGCTATGGAAAACTCTACCAGATGAATGACCTGGCTTCTTCAAATGTAAATTTCAAAGAAAAAAAGTTAGTGAGATGGTGGAGAAACCACAACCTAAGTAAGAGAGATCTAAGAAACATATCACCATGAAATGTATTGATCTAATTTAGATCCTGATTAGAAAAAACTCTAAGGCAATTGGAAAAATCTGAAACTGACTAGATATACAGTGAATTTTTAAGCATAGTGATGATACTGTGGTCGTTTAAAATGGAGAGTCCATGTCTTGGAGAGGTATGTGCTGAAACAGCTGGAGATGAAATGACATGATATCTGAGATTTGCTTCAAAATAATCTGGGGAGGTGGGAGAAATGGGTGGGACTCTGGATGAAATAAGACTGGCCAAGAGTTTCAAAACGGGTAACAGGTACACAGGGGTGGATTTTTATATATTTGAAAATTTCAATAAGAAAAAAAAACTTTGAATGACTTAACAACATTTAAAAGTCAAGCCAATTTCACATAAAAATTCAGATCTCTACCTTCTCTTAAAAGTCAAGTTATCTGGCAACTATGGGCTCAATGCCCATGTGGCAAGAATCAACAGGAACAGAGCACACTGTGTGCTTGGTTTCTCAGTGGCCCTCCTGGCCCAGCTAACACATTTACATTAGCTCTCCAGTTCCTGCAGGCACTGGAGCCTGGGGCCTCTGGGTGGGGGAAGGGGGATGCAGAAGGAGAAAAGGGGTAATGAAACATGGGCAAGGGAATAGGGGACTTCCTGAGGATATTAAACATATTAAATATTTACTGTTGCTCATGGCTAAGCACATAGGGATTTTGAAAATAATTATATAGTAATATGAAAACAAAACCAGATGAGCTTTAGCAGGAACAGTGAAATCCACACTTACAAGGTTGTCAAGGGCCTGAGCAGACCCTGTACCTGTGGGGGGGTCCTTAACAACAGAACAGAAGCAGGCAGGGGCCCCATTTCCCTTGAAGAGTCCTTTCAAGAACAGTTGTGTTTTTTAAAGAAAAACCGAGCTTGGGGAAGCCCCCAGCAGCCTGTTTGTCCTGTCACTCACTTGAGCAGCTCTATCAGCCGTTCCTCCAGGTATTTCTTGGTTCTATTCAGGTCGTCCAGGTCAGCAAGCATCTTCTGGTCACTCTCCTTCCGGTCTGTCACC
This sequence comes from Smutsia gigantea, assembly GCA_032199065.1. Taxonomy (NCBI): domain Eukaryota; kingdom Metazoa; phylum Chordata; class Mammalia; order Pholidota; family Manidae; genus Smutsia; species Smutsia gigantea. The sequence continues at coordinate 96,912 of JAVSCE010020720.1, read as the reverse complement.
TCCTGGCAGAGTTTGCTGTAATACTCTTGGCTTTTTGTTGTAGCTTTTTCAAGTTCCTTCTGGGTACTGGTGGAGGAGGGGTAAGTCTTTCTGGTTATCAGCTACACGAGCCTCCCCAGTGCCTCCGGGCTAACCCAGGCCTCTAATGCTGGGCCACTGTCCTCCCAGCCTTTTGCCCTTCACAGGTGGGAGCCCCTCAGCGCTACCTGCTCACAGGTTGTATGCTCCCCTCACTCTCGAAACTTCCTTACACACCCAAACTCTTCACACACACCACCCTCCACCCTCCCCAAAACCAAACACAAGGGGCATCCTGGGAGAGCAGTTGACCTCAGGTTGCTAGGAGCACCCCAGGTGAGTCTCTGCATCACTTGGTGCTTGAGCGGAGACCAAGGCTGTGAGAGGAGCCCAATGGGTGTGGCTCGTGGGTCAGTAATGGGGGGATTTGCGAGAGGGAAAAGGAGTCAGGAGAGAAAGAACAAAGGTGTAGTTATCTGGAGGGGACCACATGGAGGACCTGCTTTCTGTGTGTCTTTGGGACTCTACACATGGTGCTGAGCAGACAGCAGGCACGCCAATCTGCATGGCACGTGTTCAATATGATAGTCCCAAAGCCAAAGGAATTCCATTCTGAGCACTGCAGAGTCTGTCCATCTAGGGCAGGCTGGTGGGACTGCCCATTGCCCCTCCACTTTTAGCTCGCCTATCCCCTAAGGCAGTGGTTTCTAAGGATGCTCTGTAAACCTGAACGCTTAGCAAGATGTTCATAAAAGCTTCATTAAACAGAGGGCTTGGCATAGGCTAATTAATCTGTATCTAATCCAGCCTTTCCACATCCAGTATAAAGTTGTCAGGAGGTTGTTTTCTAGACACTGTCCACCAAAATGATCTCATGGGTGCATACACACACACACACACCCAATGAATAAAATAAAATGCAATATGCAATCTTGGGCAGATGGATAAGCAACTTTGAGCCACTAAAACAACTGCTCTGACATCTTACAAATAATCATTGTTAACACCATATAAAAAAATATATACCACCAACTAGGAGGCTCTCTATTTAAACTGTCACATGAATGTGACCTGGCTAAGGGCAGAGAGCCCTATAAGACTGAAACTCTGAAAGAATCAGATGAGATGGAATGTACATCCAAGTGACTGGACATCCAGCATGCTCTGAATTTCCCACTGAGCCTGGGCCCAAGCCCTGGAGGCTGGGTGGTAGGAGGAGATGGGCATGGGTAGAAAAGTTAAAGCCTTAGGACAACTTGATGTGCGTGTCTTTGCTAAGGGCACACATGCAACTGGGACCCAGCATCTCTGGCAGGACTAGCCTGGCCCCATCATCAGATGGCGGGCTCATGCTCACAACTCCAGGTGGCCCTCAAGCCTGAAAATGAGGAGGTTCGGGCACTTGGGACTGGTCACAATAAGGCCATACTTTAAGGTAAGAAAAATCCTGATGTAAGAATGACAGTGTGCTCCGGACACAGCACCCAAGAGTCTGCAGGAGGACAAGCCATTCCTGGTCCTGGCACACTCACCTGTTCTTGGGATGAGCTTGGGGGTACCCCACCCCTCACCTGCAGCCTCTCATTTCACAGAGGAAGTGAGGAAGAGCTCAAGTCAAGACTCAGAGTGGTGAAAGTATGCACGCACAAACACCAGGACCCACAAACAAAGCGAAACACAGAACTATCTGCCTCTCTAAATGTATTTTTTTAGAGTAGTTATTGAGAAAACAGACTCTGGAGCCAAGTGGTCTGGGTTCCAAACCTACCACCATCACTTACATACTATCTGACCCTGGAAAAGTGACTCAACTCCCCTCATTTTCCTTATCTGTAAAATGGGATAAATAATACCATTTTCACAGGATTGCTGGGAGGATTAAATGGGCAAACAGATGCACAGTATTTAAAATGGTGCCTACCCCACTGTAGGCATTATTTAAATGTTGCTGTTATTATTACCATATTATATCCCAACTTTTATTTCATGTTAATTTTTCCAAAGCATGAAGTTACTGAACTGAAATACGTCCTGCCAGAGATAAGAAAATGGAATTAAGAGAGGTTCTACAGCTATACACTTGTGATCGGCAGACTGCCAGATGCTCTGTGGCATGCTTCTGGCACAAGCACTTTGAGTCTGTGGCTTTTCTTGCAAAAGGACTTCCTTAACCTGATCTGCGTTGTGGACTTTCTAAATGACTGCATCAAATGCCCTCTTCTCTGAAGACTCTACCACTGGCTGCATGCGCAGATTGTGTAACGAACCTGGCCAAGTTCTCACGCAGGGCAACTCCCTCCTCGTCCTTCCTCTGCATGGCAGCCTGGCACTCGGAAAGATGGTTTCTGGTGCACTTAAGCTTCTCTTCCATATCTGCCTGAGCAGCCTGGCACCAGACATCAGAGAGAAGACATTCAGCTCACAAAAGCACATGCAAGACACCACAAAGTTAACCAGTGTGCTCTCCACCCCATCTGGCCGGGTCTCATCTAACTGGAGAGGCTTCTGTTTGTTTTTAAGCTCAGGAGGCCATGAAACTTTGCTCTATACTTGTGGAGTGCGACACACTCCTATTTGTAATTATGTCCTACAAGTGTCAATTGCAAGTGGTTGTGGTTGGAGGGGCAGCAGCTGTCCGAATCTCCAGGCTGGGGGTGGAAGTGGGGTGGAAGGAAGCAGGGATCGTTTGAAGAAGTCACTGCCCTGAGGACTGTGGCTACAGCACACCCTGCTCCCAGTTTGAATCACCAACTTACAGAACGCCTATAGACAGCTAAGAAGGACAACTTATTTCCTTTCCATAAGGCTGGGTGAAAAACACATTTGGCAGCTCCAGCCAGATGTCCAGGGGGTGGAAAGGGCCATGACACAAACTCAGGGTGTCTACAAAGGTAACCTGACAACAGCTTCAGTTTGGGAATTAGAAATCCTGCAGGGACCCCTCTTAAATGGTTCACTGAAACCCAAACCAGAATGCCTCTCCCTGTCAGGTCTCACACTGGGAGTGGAAATGACCAGACTGAGGAGGGCATACCAGTCTTCCCCACCCAGTGGCCAGGTGGGCCAGCCACTGACAAGCTCTGGATGAAGTGCACCACCCGGGCCGCTCAGACCAGGGCCTACCTTCAGCTTCCCCACAGCCTCCTCAGTGGCCTGAAGCTGCCGGCCTCGTTCCTCAAGCTGGCCTTTGAGGTTCTCACACTCTTCATTGGCAGCCTGGAAAGGACAAGAAAGAGATTGTACAAGTGAGCTCCTTATTTTGAGACTCCCTCGGCCCTGTTCCCCTAGATGGGTAAAAACAAGCTACCTCTCTCTTTGCCCCACAAACTCAATAAGCTCTGGGCTTTGATGGTAACAAAGTCCTTTTGAACTTTCTAAGAAACTTAGCTTGGTCCCTAGATTTAGAACTTAATTTATGCAAAGAAAAAAGGAGCCTACGGGCCCCACGGAGCTGCACATGGCAGGGTGACACAGTGTTGGGAGGCACACCTCTGGAGACACAGCAGGTGCCTATCAGCAGAGGGTCAGGAGGGGACACAGACATCCATCAAACAGACAAGTGATAAGCACCGGCAACCAAAGCCCATGGCCACCCTGCCTATGTCCTCAGCCTTAACCTTGCTTTGGGACTATCAAAGGCACATGGAGGCCACTGTTCTCATCAGCTCGCCTATCCCAAGGGCTTTGTGGAAACTGAGCTAGCCCCCTACAACCACACCTGTCAGGATGGCACCTGACAGAGAACTGAGACAGGACTCAGTGAAGTCAGAAACTGCTGGTATTCTGCAGTAGGTTCTAGAGCCTAGGGCAGAGGTCTCCAACTCATGCCCAAAGGGGCTGGGTAAGATGAGTGTACAGAAGGTGTCAGAGGGTATGTGCCTCTTTTAAAGTGGGCAGACACCACCCGCAACTGTTGACTCCTGCCACATGGGAATGAGGGTACAGTCTTCAAGACCTTCTGAGATTTCAAAAGCAGCCCCCAAACTGAATTTGTAAACTGCCCTTTAATGTTGGCTACCAGTTTTAAAAAGCCATTCTGTATGGGCCACACTTGTCTGCAATGCTTTGAGTTTAGACTTGTGGGCTAAAGTATCACTCCCCATGTTGTGCCCTAACATGTTCCTGCAGGGAGTAGGATGCTATAAGCTCTGATGGCAGGAGGGCACCATGTTTGCCTGAACTCTCCCAGGACATCCTGGGGCCCTCATGTGACACATGGCTGAAGGTGCATCCTGTCCTCTCATGGGCCCAACTGGACCTGCCACAGGAGACAGATGTGGCCAGATGCTTAAGGCCAGGATTACCTTGAGTCTGCTCTGGTAGTCCATGATCTCGGTGCTCAGCTGGAACTTGAGGGTGTTGAGCTCCTGGTGTGCAGTCTCCTGGAGGCTCTGGGTGCACTGCTCAGCCTGGGCCAGCTGGGCCTGCAGACCAGGCAGGGACCTGGCTGCCTCTTCAGCCATCTTCAGTTTCTCCTGCAAGTCCTCCTTTTCTTGCTGCAGGCCTGCCACTTGGTGTTCCAGGCCCTCTCTCTCCCTTGAGGCTGCCTCTCTGGCATCATGGAGCTCCTGGATGGTGCAGGCCAGTACTCCCTCCACCTGCTTTTTCTCAGCAGTCAGTGCACAGACCTGGATACCAGGCTCGGCTGGGTCCGTATTGGCCCAGTGCAGCTGCTCCTGCAGCTCAGCGTGTTCCAGCTGGGCTTCCTGGGAACTGCATTTTGCCTGGGACAGCTCCTCTCTCAGAGCCTGGAGCTCCTTTTCCCTCTGTTGGGCCTCACTGGCTCTTTCCTCTTGTAGGACCCCTTCCCGCTCTGAGCACTGCAGCAGCTCCTGGACATGGGCCCTGTTGAGGGCTTCGTTCTGTTCCTTTAGTTGCTGCACTAGGGCTTTGTGCTCCCTCAGAGCTGCCTCTGCCACACTCAGCTGGCTCTGTACCTTGTTCTGGTCACCTAGGGCTGCCTGGAGCTTGGCCTGGAGGTCTACCACCCCAGCCTGCAGTCGCTGAGCCTCCCCATGATGGACTTCCAGCTGCACCTGAGACAGGGCTAGCTGGGCTGTTAACTGGGGTGTGCTGTCTTGAGGTGGGCTGAGCCTCTGTTGGCCTTTTTCTATTGTGAGGGTCTTAATCAGCTGGGCCTGCTGGTGGCATTGGCTCTCAAGAGACCTGAGCTCCTTCTCCTGGGCCTCTGCTAGCTGCTGGCACCGCTCAACCTCCTCTCGCAGTTCCTGGCACTCAGCCTCCTTCCTCTGCAGGGCAGCCTCCTTCTCTGCCACACGGGCCTTCATGTTCTCCTTGGCCTTCTTCACAGCCAGGAGGCTTGCTTCCATCTGGTCACCTATGTGCCGGATGCTGGCCTGCTCTGACTCTAAGGAGGCTAGAGAGCCCCGGATGACGGCCTCCCGCTGCTGTAGGGCCTGGTAATCAGCCTGCAGAGCCTGCAGCTTGCCCTCTAGGAGCTGGTTGCGCTCAACCACACTCTGCAGCTCCTTCTCCAGCTCCCTGTTGGCCTGCTGGAGTTTCTCCTCCTGGCTGCTCCCTTGCCTCTTGGTATTGTCCACCTGTCCCTCCTGAAGGCTCCTCTGCTCCTCTTCTGGCTTCCCGAAGGCCTGCTGCAAGGTGGAGTCCAGGGGGGCCAGACCCTCCCCCTTGACACCTGCCACAGGCACATCTGGGCTGGAGCGCCCAGCATGCTGCTCCAGCATTGCTACCTTCTGGCTGAGGTGGTCTTTGTCCAGGATGAGCTGCTGCTTCTGCTCCTCCAGGTCACATACATGCTGGTTCACCTGTGCCAGCTGGGTCTCCAGGAGCAGCAGCTGCTGGGTCAGGGATCTGGCCTCCTGCGTCAGCAGCTCTTTCTGCTCCTGCCACTGCTGCTCCTCCTGCCTCACCTCTGCTAGCTCTTCCTGCAGGGAGCTCAAGCGGGCCAGTGACCCCTGTAGCTGTTGCTGGAGCTGGGCTGCCTCCTGCCCCTTCATGGACAGCTCTTCCCGGAGCGGGGCCATCTCATTCACCAGGCGCTCCAGGCTGGCCCGTGCCTCCTCCTTCAGCCGCAGCTCTTCGGCTAGCTGCTCTAGCTGGGCACTCTGCTGCCTATTGAGCTCCTGGACCTTGGTGCTCTCTCCTTCTAGGGCTCGAAGTTTCTCCCCCAGCTCCAGGATCTCTAGGACTGAGTCACTGGGGATGAGCTCTTGCTGCCTCTTTGTGTCCAGTGCTGCATCTGCCTTCTGCTCAGCCAGGCCCAGCTGGTCTGGGACATTAGCTAAATGCTGATTCTTCCTACTCAGTGAGTCTCGTGTGGCCTCAAGCTCCTGGGCCAGGGACTGTAGCATGGACTCCAGACACTGCAGGGCTGAGTGGTAATCATCTTCCTTCTCTGCTGCACCCAGTTTCAGGGCCTGTTGGCACTTCTGCAGCTCTTTTACAGTGTTCTGTGCAGCCTGGGTGACCTCCCACTGCTTCTGGAGCTCAGCCAGCATGCCAGTGAGGTGAACATTGTCCTCAGTGGCAGTATGGCCCCTCTCCCTCTCCATCTGCAGCTGCTCTCTCTGCAAGCTGACAGCTGCCCTCAGCTCCTGGTTCTCTCTGTCCAGCTGCTGCATTCGCTCCTGCAGCTGCTTCTCCCGTACCTCCAACTGGTCCAGCTCCAGCCGCATCTCGTCAAAGCTCTCGAGGGCCTCATTGTTTAAGGGGCTGTTCAGGTCAAAGCTGGAGCCTATCTCCTGAGTCTGGGGAGGAAATGCAAAAAAACAAATGGCTTTGCAATGAAGCCACATGGCTACTTGGAAAAGCTTTAGTTTTAATAAGAACAGAAGTAAAAATACAGTAATTATTCGACCTAAGTTTAGTCTATCAAGCTATTCAAAGGACTAGAACCCCTCTGCTCAAACCATCTGCCAAAGGAAGTCGGCAGCTTGTCTTACAGACACGATGCCACATGCATGAACTTGACCAACTCTCAGAACTCATATTACCCATCCAGCCTCCTAAAGCTTTATTAATATAATGGATGTTGTCTTTTAGATAAATTAGGTTATATTTAAACTTCCGTTCAGCCATGGCATCATACCCACAACTCCTTACACCACAAAACAGGGTAAAAGTTAGTCTAACCTTTACTCTTAATGCTTCTTAAATTATTTTTATTTTGTTTTTGCTGATTAATTTCAGTGTTCTTTCCCCTAAAACCATATACATCTATGATACATTTACATTTCTAACAAAATGAACAAAACTAACCCTACCCACTAACATTTACTGAGCACTTATCTGTGTCAAGCCCTTTGGCACTGCACGTGTGCCTCCTCATGCAATCCCCACAAGCACCTTATGAGAGAGAATGATTTCATGATCCCTGTCTTATGGGTGAGAGCTGAAGCTTCGAGAGGGTAAACCACCTTTCCAGGATCACACAGCTGACAGGTGGCAATCAGGAGTTGACTCTGCTTTTAACCACAGTGCTAAACAGCTTCTTTTAAGACACTTTAAAGGCTTTTAAAAGAATTTAATTTCAAAAGGCCAATTCTATTTGGTTATAAAAACCTGGCCTCTAGGAAATAGTGGGTCTAACTGAGGGTTTGTATTGCTCTGGTGGGAACAGCAGGTGTTTGTGAATGTCACCCTGAGCTGTGAAGGGCAGGACATACCTTGGCTGACACTACAGAGAGGAAACCCTCTGCCTTTCTGGCATTACCTGCAGATAGCTGCTCACTAAACTGCTCATGCTGGAGCTTCGGCTGGGGGGTTTCCACATGTAAGCAGAAGAGCCGGCGGCCAGTGTTCTCCTGTGGGGCCACAGAACAGACACAACTGTATCAGAGCAGGAACACACACACACGGAGGACTTGGTTGTTACTAGGTAAGCAGGTGGTAGTAGGGGGCTATGCCCTTCCAGAAAGACTGTAAGAAGGCAGAACCCAACCGTTTCCACCAAAGAGCACATTTATGTTGGTCTGTAGCAGGTGGACTCCATTGCTAAAGTTTAAATATGATGTTTTTTCCCCCACTGTCAGAAAAGAACTAAGAACACAGTGTTTCCCAATTTTTGGTTTAAATTTTCCTTGAACCTTTGGTGCCTGCCATGTTTGTAGGAAGAAGCAGCAATCTGTTAAATAAAGGTCTCACTGTGCTTAGAGTTCATGGTCACCACATTATATCACACATATGGAATATGGCTGGTTCTAGTTCATGTAACTGCATTGGACAGTGTAGACAGAGGACGTTTTCTTTATTGAAGAAACTTCTACTTGACTGCACTAGCCTAGAAACACAAAGACTTGCATGATAATTCTCATCTGGTGGGAACATTGCAAATTAAACACATTTTTGCCTAACCAGAATCTTCTTCATAATCTATTACTATATTTTAAAACTGGTTAGTTTCTACAACCCAACAATTCCATTTCTCAGTATCTACCCTGGAGACAACAACAGGTATACACAAAGAGATGCATAGGAATGCTCTGGGCAGTGCTATAATGGTGGAAAAGTAGAACCAGACTGGCTCTATATTGCTAGAGAAACAGATAAACTGATTTGTTTGCACAACAGAATACTCTATACCATGGTTCTCCAATCTGCTTTTTGTAACAGGCCGGACAGTAAATATGTTGGGTTTAGAAGCATTATTGTCTCTGTCACAAAAACTCAACTCTGCTTCTGTAGCATGAAAGCAGCCATAGACAATATGTAAACAAATGTGTGACTGTGGGACTGTGGGACACACTGCCCTGTGGACAGAATTTTGATGACCCTTACTCTTCATCTACAGAAGTTGATGCGTTAAGACACATAAAAATTCTAAAACAATGTGGAATGAAAAAAGGAAGTTGCAAATGGTTTATCTCATGATTCAATGTATGCAAAATTTAAAAAATACATACAGAAGTATATATAAATATATAAATATATAAATTTATGGATACATGTAGTAAAACCTGAAAATATTTGGGAATGACATGTATCAGCTAGAAGGTTGTATTACTTCTAGAAAGAGAGAAAAGGGGAAAGGATGGTAGTGGGGTGGGGCTTTATTTGGATTTATAGTATCTTATTTCTTAAAAAAAAAAGTATCAGACATAACAACAACAAAAAACCCCACAAGAACTAGCTTGAAGGGGCTCCCACTGGCCAAATATGGAACAATTTATGCTTCGAAATAAATAACTACAGTGACAGAATATAACCCACTGAATAAAATAAAGACTCCATGAGTCAATACTGATATAAGGAATAAATAAGTGAATAAATAAATGGGGAAGAGAGAAAAGATCTTGTCAGAAAAATCAATCTGGTATCCATGACAATAACTGATTCAGGAAAGGAGTATTAATGGATGCTAAAACTAACAGGTGAGAGATTTAAAAGGAACAGTCTAATAACCTAATCTTCAAATATCTTCCCACAGGTTACATACTACTTACAAAAAGACACTAACTTTAGGAACAACCTGGCAAACACCACCTTAACCAAATGATGATGGTTAACCTTAAGCTTACTCATAATGAAACAAATCAACATCCTGTGTCTGTGGCCATAATGTGTTGCGGACACACATCCGCGGTGTTCCTGCCAAAAATGCTTCACCTGAACCTGGTAAGGCAAAACTAGACAAACTCAAATTACAGTACATTTTACAAAATAAGTGGCCTGTACTTTTCAGAAATGCCTATACTATGAAAGACAAAGACTTCTTGAGAAACTGTTCCAAATTGAAGAGAATGAGACACATGACAATTAACCATGCATGATCCTGGACTGGATCCTGGATTATAAAAGATATTATTGAGATAATTCTTAAAATTTGAATAAGGTCTGTAAATTAGAAAGCAGGATTATATCAATGTTATTTCCTGATTTTAATAACTGCACTGAGGTTATATAAGAAGATATCCTTGATTTTAGAGAAACCACAGTGAAGTACTTAGGAGTAAAGGGGAAGCAAGACTGTACCTTATTTTCAAACAGCTTAGGAAATAAACCAATATATATATTAAGAGAAAGAATGTTAAAACATTTGTAGCAAATATTGACAACTGGGGAACCAAAGTGAAGGATAAATGTGTACTCTTACTATTTTTGTGACATTCCTGTAATTCTGAAATGATTAACAAAATTTTAAAGTTTTAAAAAGCACATGTGAAGTAAATATGGCAAAATGATAGCTACTAAATCCTGGCGTTTGGCACATGGGTATCATTACATTCGGTACTTTACATAGGAAGCATTTCCTAATAAAAAATATGAAAACTCAAATTCAAAAAACCTTATTAACAGAAAGTAAAACAAAACAAAGAATGCTGGACTTCAGTTTCACTCCGAGTCTGGTGCCCTAGCCCTGCTGCCTGCCAGCTGTGTGACTTTCAGCAAGTCCCTCCACTCTCTGTGCCTGTCCCCTCAGCATCTCCCTCCTGGTGTGGCTGTCAGGATTCAGCTGGATGTGAGTGCCATACTGCTATAAGAAAGGAAAGTGCAGCAACGTTTCCAGCAGTCCTTCCATGGACAAGCTGCAGCTTTCACTTCGTTTCTATTGTCTGGAAGGCCTCCACGGTAACCCTGTAAGAATACAAATGGGGAAAAAGCCCACTTGTTCTCCCAACCCCTCACTCCCCCTGACTCCCATGCCAAAGAATTCCTTAACACATTTAAACCCCTTGGGTTTAGCATATGCATCTCCACTGACTCCTACCATCTGGCCCATTAGATTAGTCTAAGGTTGGAGCCTTCAGATGTTATCATTAGTCATGATTCAACAAAGTCTGCAAAATTAGCAGGCACGAGTTGCAAAGCTTTATGTAATTTACTGAGCAAACAAAATTGCTTTGATTAGACTGGTGGCAATTTTCAAGGCTTCAAACAACTCTTCTCCCCGCCTTTTAAACCAAGCAGTTTTCCAAAATACCTGGCAAATGCTGGCCAGGCAGCATCCAAGTCATAGCCCCTTGATGCCAGGTCAAACTGAACGTCCGTCAGTTCATAGAGTTGGCCCACAATGTCAGAGCTCAGCTTTGGCTTCAGAAAGGGGCTTCTTGCATAGTACCAGTCACTGCAGGGAAACATGACAAAGTATCAGTTACAGAAGTAATAAAGATAAGGAAAGAATGAGTTTAGTCAGTCCTCCCAGTATGGTCTGCCTTATCAAATTTTAACTCAGGTTACAAAATTAAATTCAGACAGACAAACACACCAATTTGATTTTCACTGTAGTAGCACATAACTCAAATAAGCTTCAACGGAATTACTGAAATAAACAAGGTACTTCATTTATTATTTATATCATATCTATTTCCCAAAAAGGATAGGAGAAACCTTAAATCCCAATTACTGCCAAGAAAGGGCAGTTGCAGGGAAAGAATACTTCCTTTTTGTAAGATAACCTCATCTTCTATTTCTTCTGGAGGACACTGAACTTACTTTTAATCTCTATTCAAATATTAATTTAAAAGCCAAAAAACAACTCTGCACTTTGAGGTGCTGGATGTCTCACTTCATGTTAAATATTGAACAATACAACACTGATGAGTTTAAAGAGCTCCTTGGCCAATGCCTGTGACTGAGATACTCTGGAAGTCAGCTGTTGGGATGGGTCTCACCCAACATCTACAACACAATAACCTTCAAATTAAATGTGTTAAAGTTATCAACTCAACTGAATTCACAAAGCCTAGCACATTTGAGAGAGATACATCTTTATGAAAATCAATCTTAAAGGTGACAAAATGAAACAAAATATTTTTAATCCAACAGTTAAAATTTGGAAGTGATTTCTTTGATTAACTGGAAGAACACTTGCTAGGGAGAGGCGTGGCAGAGCTGGAAAGGGGCTGCTGGGCAACCCAAAGAGGTCCAGCTGGGAGGCAGCTGATCTGCAGCTCCTAATCTGACACCCTCACCCCCATTTACATGTTCAGCCTGGCAGCAGAAAGGCTGACCCCACAGACAACACTGGCCCATGGCAGCTCCCCACCTGGTCACCTTCACAGTGTCTAGAGAGCCCAGACACACCCAGCAGGTGTTGACCCAGTCTCAGGGGAGGCCTCAGGCGTGGTGGTGTTCAAAACCCCACAGGTGATTCTGTGAGACGCCAAGGCTCCAGAGTGGCCAATGGGGTCCGTCCGCCAGCACCGAGGACATGCAATCCACCAGGGAAAAGAGTTAAGAGAGCTGGATCCAAGCTCCAGCTCTATGGTTCGGCATTGGTGAGGCCTAGAGGAGGTCGCTCAGCTCTCAGGGCCTCATTTACCTCGCCTGTAAACATCCCCCCACGCATCCAGGGCTGCTGTGGGAGGGCAGAGGATGACAGATGGTGAAAGGCTTTGCGTGTGATGCAACGGGCACTGCTGCTGCAGCCAGCACTGTTACCAATGAGCATGTCAGTCCGTTCTGAGCACAAGTGCACACCCAGCACTGCTGCGTAGTTACCTGGTCACTCTGGCATTCAGGAAGCACTGCTGTAAGGTGTCTGCCAAGCGCTGGTGCACCAGGGAGTAGCGGATAAATGCTCGCCCTTTCCCCAGGGATGTCCGGAGCTGGAAAGAGTACAATACGTAGCAACGATAGACCTGGCTTCATGGGTGGCTTGTGAAAAACAGAAACTGGATGAAAATGTTCCTCAGTTCTACCCTGTGCATTGGCCTCTCATGTCCCTCAAAGGTCACAAAACATTCAATAATGTTACCTCAGAGAGGGAGGCCTGAAGTGGGCGGACGCCTGTTGGCCTACATCTGTGGATAATCTGTGGACTTCAGCAAACATGTGTGGAAGATATACTTACGAGAGGCTCTCAAACATCAGTGCGTGCTACAAGAATGTCATTCGCCCTTGTCTGCTCCATCAGAATCTCTGGGTTTGGAGTCAGATATGAAACTGTTTAATTTGGAATATTTAGACTACAACGTGGATGCAAATGAAGGGCTTCTCACACCAGAAATAAACTGGAGTGAGAGTGGTCTTGGTTTGGCTAATGTTTTGGTTTAGAGGTGCAGGGAAAGAGGCCTACGGGCCTTGGCTGCAGCCCTTCTGGAAGGGGGCTTGGAAGGAGGTTTGGTGGGTGGGTAGTTGCCTCCTCGGTGTCCTCATGAAACCATCAGTAAGATCCACAGATCTGTCAATGCTTTCCTGGTTGAATGTGTTTAAGATATGCCAACACACTGCACTTAGACAGAAGGTGCCCAGGGGGTGGAGCACGGTCACACTGGAGAAGCAAAAAATTGGGCATGGTCTGTTATAGTAAGTCTGAGGTGGACAACACAGAAGGAGCTAGGTACAGGCCTGTGCTCAAAACTTTTCCCCACAGAGAAAAACATGGCTTCTAAAGAGTTTCTGGAAGCTTGTTGTGAGGGAGGTGGGGTATGCTGGTCAGAGATTCTGCCATGAGGCTGCCACAGAAGAGCTCTGCCAGCTGTGAGCACACAGCCGCCAAGATGGATGGAATAAAGGGGATAGCCACAGAAGACACTTGGGACCGGGCTGCAAATTAGGATTTATTCCTGATGTTTCAGCCCCAAAAGCTCAATATAAGTAGGCAGGGATTCCAAACCTCTCAACCTACCCCTTGCACCCATTCTGTGAGGCTCTGGCTTTGAGTCTGTGAAGCAAAGACCCATACCCTCCCCATCCCTTCAAAGGTCAGAAATGTTTAAGTTGGTGGTGGGGGGGCAGGGTGAGCAGTGGTTTGACCAAAAGATGGTCCTACACCTACACTACTAAGAAACCAATCCTGGCGCTGGATTGAGACAGGAAGCATGTGGTACAGTCCCAAGCACTGGCATATTAATGCTGGTGTAAACATCCCAGTATGTAGCACCTTTTAGCTCACAGCTACATGTTTTCTTATCGCTGACTCAAGGAAATGATACCACAGTATAAAGTAGTTTTAAAAAATAAAAGGGTGTGAAACCTCCTGAAGTACAGAGGACGTAAGACATTTCTCTATGTGTGTTTTGTGGGTCTGTGGCATAGTCCGGATGCCTGGAAATGAAGATAGGTGGCAGCCTGACTCACTGGCTTTATAGAAACCACCATGATGCGTCTGTAGATAGTTGGTCACAAGAGATGCCCAGGGAGAATCTTGATGACATCCTTGTGTCCAAATGCTTTTTCTGTTGATGGGTTAGGTGAAAGCAATGTTCAGTAGTGATAATCAGGAGACTCAGGCAGCCCAGAGCAGCTGAGCAAGGCACTGTGAAGCCTGTCAGTCATACAAACACATGCCCACACAGGCCCTGCAGAATTTAGTAACAGCCCATGTCTGTAAGTTCCCAAGGCAGGGGCTTTTCTTAGTAGCAAAATGGTCACTGTAACAGTATTTAGAACATTAAAACTTTTTTATGGCAAAGATTTGAGGCTGTATTTTTAATCAGGCCTAGTAACTGAATTGATTATATATATATAAAGGGAGCTATTTATTTTAAAGGTATTTTTAAATATCCTTTGGGTAAGAGAACAATAGTTCCCTGTACTGCAAATGAAAATACTGCCCAGCTTTTTTAGTTTTTGAGATTATGGCTCTGCTTTCATTACCTAATTTCTTAATTTTTTAGCATCTTCTCAAAACTCATGCACTACACTGAGAAGCTGCACCAGCAGCAAAGGACAGCAAGTCTGCTCGAAACCAGGACACTGTGCCAGCAGCCTGAAGCCCAGCTGAACCCTGGTTCTGACCCTGTTCATCACGGTGAAACACACGCAGTCATGGCGGAGTCCATGGCTGAACCTCTGGAGGTGGCTGATTAGAGACTCAGACTATCTTAGCCCACATGGCTGCTTCCTACCCCAAAGGGGCCTGAGGGGCCCAACTATGCTTCTTGTCCATTAACTTTTACCCTTTGGTTCACTGGCCTGGACAGCACTTGATTATTAAAGTTAACCCGAGTTTCCAGCAGCCTACTGGCCTAGTGACATTCCAAGCCATTCCACCCAATGATGCCCAGAGAGCAGAGTCTTCAACAGAGATGACACAACTGGACCCCATGGGAATCAGAGCCCAGGACAGCCACTGAGAAACTAGTAACGTCTGTACAACCAGGGAATATTTTTGCTTCTGGAAGTCATTTTCTTTGGCTTTGGATTGTCTAAAGGTTTGTGCATTATGACAAAAGAAGACACTAGCCAAAATGGAGTTAAGTGTTTTGCAACCTTGGGGAATGAGTATTAAACTAAATTTATCTCCAGGCTTCAGCTGTCCAAAGTCATAGAGTTGACGGCTTTAGTTGCCCTGCAATGTGGAAGATAGGAGAGTGGCAATGAGAACTCCTTCTAGATTTAAGGAGAGGAAGGTGACAGTGAGAACCCTCTCCAGATTTACGATGCATTAAAACACTGCTCTACATCATAGACCTGCGTGTCCCACCAGGCAAGAGCTCATAAGGCCTGTTGCACTACATGGATGTTAAAGAAATTTAACATGTTAGAGAAACTCTCCAGAGCCAGGATCTTTCCTCATTTTCTCTAATGTCAGAAGTGCAGCTGGTGGAAAATGCTTGGCCCTCCTTGTCAGCATATTTAACACAGTCATTTTCTATAAGAAGAAACCCATGGGGCTCCAGCTGGCATGGTCAAGGAAGAGATCTTCACAGAGCACCTGACTCTATGACCTTTGTGGGAGGCGAGGAAAGGAGCATGTGTGTTGACTTTCAAGTGACTTTAAACTTACTATAAGATATTGAAAGGAAAGATGAAATGTAGAAACCCTTTAGGTTTTCTGCCCAAAATCTAGGGGTTTACTGGCTCCCTAATGTATAAAGTTCTTCACTTCCAGAAGGATTAGGCTGATGAAAGAGATGGAGAGAGATTTTCATCAGAGATGGGAGAGAGAGAGGCAGAGGGAGAGGGGGAGAGAGGGAGAGGGGGAGAGGGGGAGAAGGGGAGAGGGGGAGAGAGGGAGAGGGGGAGAGACAGAGAGAAAGAGATGGCTGTTCTGGAGTTTTGTGAAACAGCAAAGCCATGGCATTCTGCTCTTGAGGGCTGAGAACTGAATGTGGGAAGTTGCTTAGCAAACCAGCATTTTAAGAAGTCTCTTGAGATCCCACATCACTCTCTTCACTTTAAATCCAAGTTTCCTGGGGAAATTGCCGGGAAAAGAGCCTAGTAAACTAAGAATTTTATCTAAGAAATGGATTTTTTTTCAAAATGTGGAGGCATCCTGTGCTGTATGCCTCTGAGGGGCACCATGAGCAGACCACAGTGTGAACAGCCCGCCCTGTTAGGTAACATGTAGGTGTGATCTAACATAGACAGTCAGACTGAGCCACTTCTTGGCTTGGTAAACGCTCACTGAAGTGGCTTGCCTGAGCTAACAGTGGGCGCTTGGACTAGATTTACTTCTTTACCACCTGTAAACCACCACTTCTTCCTTGGCCGTCTGCAGCAAAGGTCTCTGCAAGAGATGCTTAAGGCAGGCAAACGGAAGATGGGAGGCCCTTGGCTGCTCTGCTTACCTCTGAAATAGACTTGACGAACCGGATCCCGTCACTGGCTCCTTTCACCTTGGCCAGGCAAGCACAGAAGTAATCCCAGTAGTCCTTCCTGTTGCCCAGGAGGGTGGCCTTCTCTTTCTGATCGAACTGAGCAGGGAAACAGAGAGAAGAGGTCCAAACCCACTGCTGTTTATCCCACCATTTAAATGGTAAGTAATGACAATAGCTTTTTAGTTGCCTGGCACTGGCAAGGCCCTTTACTGGCATTATTTTTATTTATTGTCCAATGAGGGTGTTTTGATCTCGAATACACAGATGATGAAACTGAGGCTAGGAGAGGTCAAGTAACTGGCTCAAGGTCACACAACTAGTGGGCTTCAGGAATAATGCCCCGTAAAAAGATTATCCCTGGAACAGATCTCTTTGCATAGACTTGGGCAGAAGGCCACCAAAGTTGCTATTAACACATGATACAGAAATATAAGTAAAAAGTCTTATGGGCAACATGCAGAATGTTAACTATGTCTCGACTCAGAGAAGTGAGTTAGTGACACTTTATCCCACGTACTCAACTTAAATTCCAGTACAGTTTTCGTACACATGTGATACATTCAAATAAATGTCAGCTATGAGTCATTTCAAATCCAAAACCAAAATGGGCTAATTGGAAAAAAAAAAAGGCCCATAACTATTTTCACAATGTAAAACAGACAACTAGTTGAAAAGGCATGCAGAAAGCAAGTCCTTCAACACAGTGGTGGCATCTCCTTCAGCGCGCTCTTATCCTACCGGCTTTGGTAGGTTGTGATATTACAAACTTCCGGTATTCAAAATGAGAGAGGCATATCTTTCTACAAGATAACATTTTCTAGAATTTTTTCTGATTATATTAGATATACATATATTCAGGAAATCCAGATAAAAAAATAGAAAAGAAAAAATTCTAACGCCTAATACCACCATCCTATGATAACTTCTGTGAACAATTTTGGTCCACTTCCATCCTGCCTATTGTGGTTGCCTGTATTTTTCCATATCTGTAGAGTTCTCTAGATTCATGCTTCTTGAACCAAGCAGACATAATAAGCATTATACCGTGAATGGGCTAAAAGAAAACTACCTGTGCTGCCTCAGAGATCCTGATTCAGCAGGTCAGGGTGGGAAAAAAGAATACATTTCTTCCCTGCCCCAGTGTCGCTGAAGTTGCAGGGTAGGGACCATGCTTTGAGCAGTAAGGCTTCAGAGGGTACACACACTCCTGGAAAATGTGTGATTGGGTCAATATGCATATCTGTTTGGTGAGAGATTCCATAGCTTTCGCTGGACTCTCTGAGGGGCAGGTGACTGCCCCAAAGTTAAGATCCTTGCTCTACAGTGACCTAGTGAACTGTGGTAAGCCCCTGAAACTGACCTAAATCCCTGAAGAACGTTCTCGATTTCCAAAATCACCCTAAAGGATAACATTTCGATTCCCAAGAGGATCTAACCTGGAGGCTCGAGCTCTTGCTGGGGACTACTCTGGCCTTCAGTCCAATCAGGAGTGCTTATGGCTCCACTGAACTTTCTGGACCACATCCTGAATGCTAGTGAGTCACCCAAGAGGAAAACGAGACAATAGAGCAGAAATCAACAAATTACAGGAATCACTTACTTGCAGGAGATACTCAAGTTTATAAGAAAACTTATGCAGGCTGGTGCTATCATCTGTGATGGGTTCCCCGGTTTCCTTAAATTCTTTGCTTAGTTCTGTCACAGCATCTTTAAGACAACAAACAGGAACATGTAACCAGATGAAGACTGACCTCAGAGAGAGGAGAATAGCCCAGGAAGTATGAGGACTCAGTGGTTAATAATGGCAGAGCACCTCAGAAAGGTAAAGTGGTATGTAAACATCCTTGGGATGCAATGCCAAGTCAGAAGACGTGAAGATGTCCTGGGAGCCCAAAGACACTTTACAACAGCTCACTGACTGGGCAGAGTTCCTGGTCTTCTTTGCAGGGCCACCACATAGGCCTCATAATTGGCATGCAGTATTTGGGCAACCAATGCTTGCTGTGTGGATGAGTCATTCAGCAATCCCCTAATACTGACATTCAGGAAGATCTGTCCTTCATTCCAATCATGTTTCTTGATTTTCTTCACTATAACCCTACTGCTCAGTACAGCTAAGTCCAGGCTTCAGGAAGACTCAGAATGTGCAGATAATAGCAATGACAACATTCCCGAGAATGATGACAGGTCCTGCTTCTGTTACCTGATTGCCTAGTAGGGGCCAGACCTTGGTGTGTCCTTCTCAAGTAATACAGCACAGCAAGGCAGGAACTGCTTTATTGCAACAAATCTAAGGTGCAATTGATTTTAAGATGATCCCAATTTCAGAGCTGTTGAAATGTGAAAAAAAAATAAGCATGATCTAGAATGATAAAGGCTGATATAACCATCCCCATTTTACAGATGAGGACTCACGGAGAGGTCAAAGCTCTTGGCCAAAGATCATGGGTGGCCAATAGCAGAGCTGAAATGAGAACCTCAGTTTTCTCAAGGGCTTTCTGGCTCCAGAGCCCACCTCTTAACTTCTAAGAAAATTTACTTGCGTGTGGAGAAAAGAGGAAAACTACCTTTGATTCTCACTCACAGCCTCTGCTGTGGGACAGAAGCACTATGAGAAGCTGGGTTTGGTTTGAATACAGGGAAAAACGTCCCCAGCTGAGAGGGTTGGGTGCTAGACAAAACCGTCTTCTTCTTTGACAGTCCTTAAAAAAGAGAGAGACCCTAGGCCCTGCTCCCAAGCACCATGGTTAGAAAACAGACCTACCCACAACTAAAGCTAAGCTTCAGCTGCTAAAATTTAATCAACACTGACCCCCAGCAAAAGGTCAGCAAATGGCAAAGACAGGTTCTTGGGATTGACTCTTCAAGTGACTGGTGTCCTGCTGTGCCCTACCAGAAGTATCTGCTGTGGCTGGCCTTGAAAGCTGGGGGGCCAGGGACTGGGAAAGACACACAGCCTTCCTCCTCCTTAGGCTGGGTTCATGCTCATGACCTGATCTGGGAACTTCTGAAATTTTGAAAGAAGGGGCCTTGGATATGAAATATGAGGTTTTCAGCTCTAATCTCTGATAATCCAAATGCACTACTTATGAATAATCTTAATTTGCTTCTGAATTATGTATTTGCTCTGCCAACAATCTTGAGAACTGGGTGTTAGTATCAAGCCTCCCTAGCACACAAAGGCAGCAATTGTTCCTTGAAAAGATAAAGGGACTTGTCCAGCATCTTCCAGGGTTCAAAGGCAAAGCCAGGAGCTGATTGGACCCTGCCTGACTCCAAAGCCCTCGTGACTGCTGTCACCAGGAGGATGAGAAGGCTGCCCTGCAGAGGTGGGAAGGCTGGGACTGCGCAAGGACTCCACAGTAAGGATGTGCCCCTCTCAGGGTAGGAGCTGTACATGTGTGGTATACTATGAAGACATTTACCAACAGATGAAAAGAAATGGACTTGAGAAAGTGGTGTCTTTTAAGAACCCCCACCACAGCACTTTGTAGGCTGGGTATGGGACACTGAGATGGCCTTGGGATGTCGGAGATGACCAGATGCAGCCAGGACATGGTGGAGGGCAACTGGACAGAGGCTAACGCCTGTCCTCCTCCCTGGATCAGGAGCTCTACAGGGTGTCCTCTCTGACCTCCCAAAGTTATCCCTCTGGGTTCCAAAAGTTATCCTTGAGAACTAGAGATTAAAACATGGAAAAGATCTCCTACTTTGTGGAGAAACCTCTCAAGGCCAGTGGTAAACTCAGATTTGCAGGGCTGGTGGTTTTACTTTCTCTGCCTCTGTGTGCATGTGTGTGCATGCATAGATTTTTTTAAAAAAAGGCAACTAACATTTTAGCTGGAAGGAGACTGGTGTGGTTAGGGGCACAGACCCCAAGCACCAGGTGTGTGTGGAAACCTGGGATCTGCCCAGCTGGGATGTGTGACCTTAGGCAAGTGTCACTTAACCTCTCTGTGCCTATTTCTGTATCTGCAAGATGGGAATAATAATGGTTCCTATCTCACAGAAGCAAATGTGAGGGCTCAGTAAGTTATTAATCATAAGACATGAGTAGAACAGTGCCTGGCACACATGTGAAGTGCCATGTGATTATTAACTATTAGAGGCCCAAAATGTTACATAAATAGGATAAGCCTGAGAAAGTGGTTTTTATCTCATGGACTGTTGCCCTTCAGAATGAGGGCTGTATTGTGGCCTCCACTAGTTTGGGTATGAGACTGCAGTTGGTGATCGCTGTGTCTGAGCAGTGAGGACACTGCGGCTTCAGTCACAAGAATGTCACTGTGGTCTCTTTAACATGGAGAAGTGGTCAGCTTCAGAGTGTGTTGGAGCAAACGTGCTATTGTTCTAAAGGGGCTGACAAGACCAGCCTCGGTGGTCTGTGGGGGATAGAAAATTTGCCAAACTTCTGACATTTGGGACACCCCCTGTAAGGATGAACTCAGGTGCTAGACTGTAGCCAGTAGAGGAAGCAACCCAGTCCTCTTGAGTCCACTCCTCTTCACATGCCCCGTCCCCTGGCTTGCCTTCCTCCAGTGAGATGACAACTACAAGTCAGTCTTTCTCACTGGGGCAACGTTGAGCTCAAGCAAGCCCAGGAGGCTGCAGGCCCAGAATGAGCGTGTCTACAGGTGACAGGCCATCAGCCCGCTTAGGACTAGGTGGGACGGCAGAGCAAGAGTGAGGGGACTCTGCTCTTCCTGCTCAGAGGGACGGAGGATATTCCTCACAAATGTGCCAGCTCCCACCACAGCCAGAGGCTTGTGACTCAGGCAGCCACTAAGAAGGAGCTTGAGAACACAGAATCACATAGAAACTGAAATCAGACCCAGACCCAGACAGAGGTATTTGATTTTGTTTACAAACTGGCTTTTCAGGGCCCTGGGAAGAGGGCCAGGTACGCTCTCCCAGCCTTACACAGGGTGGACATCTGAGCCCCAAATATTTCAGTATAATGTGTCCTGAGGGCTCCTATCACTCCCAGCATGACAAAGATGAAAGGACTGAATTTTGACTGGTAACAGCAAAGGCAACGAAAGCCGGCAGGCCCTGCGGCCTAACTGTACCTTGCAGATCACGGATGATTCTCTGGAGCTGGCTCTCTGCGCCGGTGGAAGCCATGGCGAACTGGCCGCCGGCCGCCTTTCTTGGCTGTATGCCTCCTGCCCAGATCTGGTCAACAGAGGTCAGACCCCTTGGTGGCACCCGCGCAGGGGAGGAAGAAGCTGTGGAGGAAGCGATCGCAGACACAATGTAAAGGCAGTAGTAAAAGGACGCTGCTCTGGCACAAAAGCCCCTCAACTGCGTGACTTCCCTCAGCAGGAAGGTCTTGACCTTTCTGTGTGGGCCTTGCTCTGTGGGCATTCTCTGGTTGGCTTCTGACACACTTACATTCCGACACGATGAACCAGTTTGGGCCTTAAAAAGAAACAAGATCAGCCAAACAGTATGGCCTATTCTTTCTGCACTCCCCTCCATATTCCACCTTTTTAGACAAGACAGGATACTTCCTCATTCTCTACCTTTAAAAACACCTCCCTGTGGCTCCCTTTCCTCCCTTATCCCAAGGCCAGAACTAGTCTGGCCCACATTCAGATGGCCTGCTAAGCCTAAGTTGCCGGCTACCACCAGACCCATCCCCCCCCATGCCGCCCTACATCCTCCCCAGGCTTGCTTTCTCCGAGGAATGGTCACGCAGCGGTGGGGGCAAGAGGCTGGGGACACTCTGGGCTTCTGGACGAAGGAAAGCCAGGCTTGCCTCATGGGGAAGTGTCTCCCTTGTGGGGAGGTCTGCAGCTCCAGCTGCCCAGAGTCCAGCTCAGCCTGGGTGTGCAGACACTGCCTGGGCTGCCATTAGGAGCCAGCGCAGTCCTCTGTCTAGTCAAGGGACACGTATCTATTTTAAGCTTGGTTACAATACTGCTGTGGCTGGTGAGTCCCGAGTTACCAGCCCTTCTTGGGAAGCAGCTGAAGTGATTTAAGGACACAGTAGTGGTAGAAGACCAAACAAAGATGAGGAGATATGGACAGCACTGGAAAGAAGTCTGGACATGCATCAGGACACTGCTGTGTCCTTCCAGAACACAACATTCTTTTCTTAGACGTCCAATGCAAAGTTACGTAATGTTTGCTGGCAAAAGCAGATAGCAAGACTAGAGGTGGCCGCAGGAGCAGCCACCACTAAATGAGGGCCTACTGTGCCCTGGGCCCTGCCAGGTGCTTTGCACAAGTGACCATTTTAATTCTCCCAGTCACCTTAGTGGGGTGGATAATGCACAAGGGAGAAACTGTTTTTTTTCTCACAAAGGAGATCTTGTAACTTGTCTAAGGCCATAGGCCAATAAAGAGTGTAACTGATTTGAGTATCAGTCAGTCTGATCTCAAACCCCGTGGATTCACAGCTGAACCACTGTCACTACAGCAAATGACCAACCATTTCCACTGGCTTCTAGGAACACCCTGAAGTCCAGTGTCTCCTAAATCATGTGCACTACGCTGAGTTTCTAACACATGCTGGCCCTCACTGTCCCTCCACCATCTTCCCCTTACTTCCAGGAGCTAGTGTGAGAAGATCCTAGATTAGATCCTCAAGTTCCTCCGAATATTTACGTAAGCATTCCAGCGTGCACCTGAGGCAGGGAGGGCCTGTCACAGGGCACATGGGCCCAGGTCTGTTTTGAACGAGCCAGTGCCGCTGTGACTCAGTGAAAACAAAGGGCCACAGGGGGCCCCGGAGAGTTAGGGGATCCCAGAGAACCTACCAAAGTTCTCCAACAAGTGCTGGCATCTTGCCCATCACAGACACCAAACTGAGGGTGATTACACAGAAAGACAGCCTGCCCATCCTGGGTGTCTCTCCAGGTTGCCTGCTGAACACAGAGCATGAGCAGGGACCAGCCAAGGAGACAGACAGAAATACCCAGATATCTAGATATGGCAGAGAGTCCCATTTAGAGATACAGATAAAAAATTAGAGGTACTCAGCAATGAAAAGGAATAACCATGGATACATAAAACAAATGCTTATGGTAAGTGACAGAAGGCAGCCTGAAAAGGCTATAAACTTTAGCCATCCCATCTGCATGATATTCTAGTAAATGCAAAACACGGGAGAAATCAGATCCATGGGTGCCGGGCACTAGGGGTGAAGAAAGGGTCTGACTCCAAGGAGTATGCAGAAACCTGGAAGGGGGCAATTCGGTGCTGTGTCTCGATCATGGTGATGGTTACATATTGTATATAGTTGATAAATATACGTATTTGTCAGAACTCACATAGTGTAAATTATATCGCAACAAGCAAGCAGCACTATGATGAATTTAGAAAGATGCAATAGAACCTGAGGAAGGGAAAATTCATTCCGCCTGGGAAGGGAGAGGGTGGCGGACACTCTGGTGGCAACTGAGGTGGGCCAGGCCTGAAAAATGAACAGGAGGTCTTCAAAGAGGCCCAGAGGAGAAAGGGCACTGGGGTGGACAGCACAACAAACAGAAAGGCTGTTTTTCACCAGCCTTCCTCTTATTTGACAATTGTTACACAAGATCTTGCAGCTCCTGGAAGAAATAATCTCAGAAGAAGATGACTAATATGCCATTAGTCCTCAAATGAAGCCCAGTGTGTGTGTGTGTGTGTACTTCAACTAGGGGGTGGGATGCACACGGGAGAGGGTTGAGCTTGGCAAGGAAGCGATAACGACAGATTCTGAGTTAACTCATGCAGGCTCCGGCCAGGACAGGCATGAACTATACAACCAGATAGATTTCCTGGAAACCAGCCCCCTTTGAGCCTGGCACAAAGGTAACAGTGTCTGCAAACCAAACTGGCACCATGCCATCTCCTGAGCAGACAGAAAAGTGCTCCTTCAAGACTTGTTCGCTCTTTGGTGCAGCTGTCCTGCACCTCCCCAAGCCAAGGCCTTCTCTGCCTGGCCCTGGGCTACGTGCAGCTGATGCCAAGTTCCTGGGTCACAGGGTACGCTGTGTCCAACTGCTGATTACACAAGCTGATTTTCCAAAAGGCCTGCATCACCATCACAGTAATGAGCTAGGATAAAGAAACCGGTTGCTGGGCCTGTGGGTCACCAGGGGCTTCCCTACCATAGCTACGGGTCCCCAACTCAAAGGGTTCCAGAAAGTCAGTCAAACTTCCTTGGAAGATCATGAGCAAAGTGACACTATTTTCATGGATTTGGAAAGGATGACCTGTGGCATTCTGTCCTCCCTCTTCCTTGGTCTGAGGTCATTATTAACCATCAAAAGATACAGAATGGGGCACTCTCTCCACACCAGGGGCAGCTTTCTTGTGTCCCTAGATAAGTTTGTGCTGTGGTTGAGGGATGAACTATTTTTCACTCACAACACATCAGAAACCAAATGTGTGGCTTTTTCCCACATCGATAACCAGTTCTGACACTAGCGGTGTTTCCTTCAATTCAATTAAATTCTAACGCTAACTACCTGGAGTTTGTGCAGATCCCACAGGTTAAGGGCTCAACCCAAGACTGCCATGGCTTCAGACAGCAGCTGCAAGTCCCAGGCTAATACCCGTACTTCTGACCAACTGGCCATAAATCAAGAGTTGCCCCAATCCCCTCCTCAGGTTCAATAATTTGCTAGAATGGCTCACAAAACCTGGGGAAACCCTGTATCATTACCAGCTTATTTTAAAGGATACAATTCGGGAAGAGCCAAATGGGAGACATGCATAAAGTTGGGGTGGTGTGTGGGGATGCTGGAGCTTCCCCAGGAACCCTGAGAACCCTGATGTGTTCACCGACCCAGTTCTCAGCATTCTGTCACTTAGGGGTTTTTATGGAGGTTTCATTACACAGGCGTGACCAATCAAATCACTGGCCAGTGGCGATTAGCTCCACCTTAAGCCCCTCTCCACTCCTGAAGAAGTCTGGAGATGGGGCTTGAAGTTCCAACCCTCTACTCATAAGGTTGGTTTCTCTGACAACGAGCTCCCACCCTGCAGCTAGGCCCACCAAGTGTCATCTTATTAGCACAAACCCAGGTCTGGTCGAATGGGGCATGTTATATAACAAAAGACACTCCTATCAATCAAGAAATTCCAAGGGTTTTAGAAGCTCTGGACCAGGAACCAGCATCAAAGACAAAATATATATTTCTTAATCACAATATCATAGACTTCTGGCATGAACCAGCCCTATCCTGACCTGCACAACCCATTAGTAAACTGCTCTCCTAACTCAGAAGACACTCAGAGCGTCCATCCACACTGCATGGCCATGGCTGCTTCAACACCAGGGGAAGAACTCTGGAGCTCCTCACCTTGCAAGGCCCCTAAAGTACAAATCACCTCCATGAACCTATGGTCCTGGCTGCATGACAGTAAAAACCTCCATGACTATCTCTGGCAAACTCTTTCAAATAGCAGAGAAATTCATTTTATAAAATTTGGGGGAACACTGGACTCTCTTGCCAACAATTCGAAAACAGGCTTAAGCTTATCCAGAATGTTTGAAAACATCCAATGAAAAGAGGAAAGGGGACTAGATACAATTCTAAAATTCAAACTTATTACCTGGGACTATTGCCTGAGTTCCTAGTCACAGCCTCAATACTACTTTAGAGGTTAAAAGACCTTCCCTGACCTCCAAATTCCTCCTATACCTGCCCAGCTGTCCTAAGTGCCTTCAAAAATAGAGCAGTTTAGTCTCAAATTAAGATACAAAGACACTGACTGACCCATGAACTTACTTACACTATGATGCTGATGACTAATATTCATGCTGCCCAGAACTGGCTCTGGCAGGAGCAATACAGCCTTTGAGTAGCCACAGAAGGAAAGAAGGATCCAAAGTGGGGGAGGAGAAGGTTTGGGGTGTGGAAGACAACTCTGCCCTGCCTTCAAACTTGTTCACACTTGCTCCTAACAAAACAGCTAAGAACTGACCCAGAGGGGTCACCGTCGTCCTGTTGAGCTCCTCCCCAACTCCCAAACAAGGTAGAGCATTCTGGTTGTAAATTCTATCCTTACCAAGGAAGACTGTTGACAAGGATGCTTCAGATCAGTCAAAGGCAGAAAGCCTCTTTGTTAGAGTCCACTGCCATGGCCTGTCTCTGCACACCCAACAGCATCCATCTAGTTACCATCTATGTAAAGTGGGGGCACTTGGCTGGTACCTGAAGCTTTGAAGGCCTGGTGGTCCTGCTGGTTCACTGCTGAAATTGTCGGGGGGCAGGCAAGCTACCCTCACCCAGAGCTTCAGGAGGGTGCCTGGAGAGTGCTCAGGAGTTGTGAGAGACCAGTCACAAGCAGACATCTCAGCACAGATGAACAAAGGCTCATTAGGTGATCCAACCCGCTTAGACCCATAATTAAAGTGATGACCAACTGAATGCCTGACATCTTTCCAAATACTCCCTCTTGCTCGCAATCTTCTCTTTCTTCAAGGATGACTTTGCCATCAATTCTTGAATCCCCTTTTGACCCCTCCCTCCCCACCAACAATCCAGGTTTCTTGGTCACTCCTCCTGGAACACACACAAAACCGGCCCTGATTCCAGCCCGGACCCAGGAGAGCAGGGATCTGTGGCGGTGAGGTGTGGCTTCTGGGCTTGGGGAAAGCTCTTTTTCAGTTGCTCCAGAAGGAGTCACACATACATACTCGAGGCTGCAGGGCCAAGGACCTGCCACTAGAAAGCCCAGAATAGACATCTAGGAGGCCACAGTGGCACAGGTGACAATCTGGGCAGTCTTTGGAACAGCTGCACAAACACTTGAGAACTCAACTGATCCATCTACTCCTGCCCCCAAAGAGGACAAACCCCACAAAGGTGGGGAAAGCTGCTGCCTTGCCAATGGGTTTCAGCCCCGGGCAAGTTCGCTATGGATTCAATGTGACCAAAGAAATGACAGCAAGACATTCTCTGGGGTGAAAAGGTTTATTACCCAGCTTGTTCTCCTGGCGGTAGGTCGAGCGCTAGCATCTGTACCTCCACCCAGAGCACTGGGCTGAGCTCTGTATATAGTTTAATAAAATGCTTATTGCCTAAAGGTGTGGAAGTGGTAGCCTAGCAACAGGCCAGTTACATCATCAGGTGGTTTAAGTTCAGTGAGGATCCTGGCCACAGGAAGCCCAACTTCCCCACAGCTGCACAGCTCCACAATCATATGCCCCAGCAATTCTCCTGACCAGAGTCAAGGGGGTCAGTCCAGCCTACGATGGTTATGAACTGAATCTCTGATAGAGTATGTTGCAGCCACTAAGCACAGCCTTGAGAAAGAGAACATGTAGCCCATATGTGTTAAACTGCCTGCACCTGCCATTAAGAGGCAGGTCGGAACCAGGAGCAGGACCTACAGCTGTGAACAAGGCTGGTGACGCTCTGGCCTTGCAGGAAGTCATGCTCCAGGGGGTAGAACAGACAGCATACACCCAATAAGCTTATAGACAAATAAGAGATCACTTGAGACCTGAGAAGCACTTTGATAAAACAGGTGAACACATGAGGCACCAAACCTGCTCATGACGCAAAGCCCTCACCGTTTTCCTCTGCATCTGCGGCCACTCACCCAAGCGGTAACTTCTTGTTTAATCTGTCTTTCCCTCTTGCTTGTAAGCTCCATTGCTATTCGTTATTCCCCCAGCACCTAGCACAATTCTCACACTTGGAGAGGCCTAATACGTTGCTTGCTGAATGAGACAAACCAAACACACAGTCTCGTTCCACAAACCAAACTTTTGGTACAGAAGTGTATTAGGAAATGTACCGACATGTGACTAATGATAATTATCCCTCAGTAGTGGGGAACGTGAATCAATTTTCAAAAAATTCTATTTCTCTGATTTTCAATTTTCCTTTACTGGGCATAAATTACTTTACGTTGACGAAAATAATGCATTAAAAATCAAGTTGTAATTATATACATTATATCACCATAATTGTGAAAGTGTGACGGAATTTTTTCTCAGAATGGATGGAATAGCGTAGGGATTGGATCGGTTAAGTGTGTTTACAGGAGACAGTATACCTCACAGCTCCAACCCTGTGGCAGCGTCACCCAGAGGCCTCCTTTACCTTACCCGAAAGAATGATAACCACTACCACTACCACCACCTCCCACTCCTCCCCCAGACCCTTTCCTCTCTCTAGTCCTGGAAGTTGGATCCAGAGCCATCAAACAGGAACCCTGCAAGGTTATGGGAGGTACTGATAGATCTGAGTTCTGCGGTGCAATATGGGTGACTAGAGCAACCTGGCTGCAGACGGGAGGGGCTAGGCAGACTCAGGATGGCTCTGAAGCTGGACTTGTGGCAATGGGCAAGAAAACTGTCTTCTATCAACTGTAGATGAGTCTTGCCAATTTGGGCCCTATTTGGATTTTTCAATCAGACTAGTCATGTGAAATTTCCATTACTTAGCACGGAATGAATAATGTGATAAAGACCATGCTGTGACTGAGTTGTTATGTTTAGCTCATCAAAGTATTCTCAGGCAATTTTAGCAGAAATAACTGTTCTGGGAAAGTTACTGACCTCTTCCTATCACGTATGTGCGTGCGTGTATGCGGGAGTGTGTGTGTGTGTTCAGGCGCAATGTGGGGATAAGGTTACCCTTTACCTTCCTTCACGGACAAGGTAGAGAGGCAGAACAAGAAACATTCTCCGTGGCTAGCTGGCTGAGGCTTCTAAGGGCCCCCTCCCTGCTCCTGACCAAGTCTGAAGATGCCCTGGAAAAAGCAATCTGGGGCTACAGGTTCAGCTTGAGGAAATTCCCTTGTAGCTCCATGTTAAACTACCACCTCTGGTTCAGTCGTGCAGACACTGTGGACCTCTGACAGGGATCCTCCTCGCAGCTTAGCCTCCGCATACTAATGGCTTGCCTGGAAGGCTTTTTTGCTTCAGGTTTTTCTTCTAGATTCCAAGGGCTCCCCTAAGTTAGTTTTCTGCCCCAGGCCAAGGGTGCAGTACCCCAGGCTCCTGAGGTAGTTGGCCAAATCCGCCGTTGGGGCCCAGAACCCGCTGCAGAGCCACAGTACTAAAACCAGACCACAGATTCTCCTTAAGCCTTTCCTCAGAACCACACTGATGTACACATCCTCATCCCTGAAAACTGGATCTGGCCCAACTAGAAACAGGAAGATATTGTTATTATCACACTTTGGTATCTTTCAAATGCCACCGAGACCTCTGTGAACAGGAAGGACCAGTGGTCACTAAAACCTTCAGACCGCTGGCTCCGATGTGACGAAGAAGGGAAGAATGCCTCTTGCCCAAACAAGCCCATCTCTGCCACCCTCATCTTCTAAAAGCCATGGAGTCCATGCACTGTGAGGATGAAGCTCTTATGGGGACAGTACAGTGACGCATCTAAAAACAGCAAGAAGATGAACACAGACCCATGGAAATATTTCAATACACACCCTACTGATTTAGTTGTTCAAACAGAGGCTCTTACACCAGTCAAGAGCTTTTGAAACAAACTGGCAGTGAGGTCACAAACAGAAAATACCGTTCATCTTTTGAACAAGACAGTAACATCCAGCCACTCGGTGAGCAGATGCTGACAAGGCCTGACTCCACTCATCCCTGCTCACAGGGGGCCTCTGGCTGGTTATCACAGGCACCAGCTAAGGAACCTTACCTGCTAGCTGCCTGGGGCTGCTCCTGTGAATGTGGTTGCAGACTGAGTTCCTACCAGTGATTTTCATAGTGAGACCATAGATAGACAACACACTTCCTCTGCCTCATATTTAAAGACATTCTAGTCTTGAGTCACCAACGTTATCCTTGGAATCACCAGAAAGTACAGGTTACCCATCAGCCAAGCCTCTCCCCTAAAGAGAAAAGGCGGACTGCCATTTCTTTAGTGCCTATTGTGTGTTCTGGAGATAGCAGCCCATGGCCTTGGTGACCAACCTGGGTCAAAGTCACCAGCTGCTCTGATCTTGCTCTGCTTTGGGTGGTTCCTCTCATCACAAACATCTATGGACCATCCCATCCCCCAAAGGGATCAGGCCAAAAGTGTGGCCCCTGACCCCATGTGGGTGCTGCAAAACTAGCCACAAGGAGCAAAGGCCATCCAAAAAGGAGCTGGAGAATCGACTCTAGAGCAACAGCAAAAACAATCTAAGTAAGTCATTAATTGTAGAATTACATTATAACAAGTGGGTATATGCTCACTATACAATTCTTTCAATGATATTATATGTTTAACTATTTTTCTAATAAAGTATTGAATTCAAAAATTAAATGAAACACTACACAAAGATGAACATATTTAATAGAAGCAGAAAACCTGTTTCCCGAAACAAGAACCTTTCCAGATCCTTTTAATCGAAGAAGGCCACATCCCACCACTGAGACAATTAACTCTGATTTCCAGGGTGCTAATAACAATAGCCTACAAGTGGTACAAGGCATAATAATTTATGAACAGTGGCTGTCAAAGCCGGGAGGGTCGTTGGAGCCCATTCAACATGGGCCCACTTCAGAAGGGGGGAGCCACCGAAAGCAGAAAACCTCATACTGACAGCTCTTACCCAGCTGCAAAACCCAGCAGCCACCTTAGGCAGATGGCAGGGGAGCTAGGCTTACTACAGAGGAGACCACAGGCTTGCAGTGACAGAAGGGCAGTGAGCAGATTAAGGCCGGTTATCTGCCCTCAAAGAGCTCCTGACCCATTTCTGTCAGAAAAGGAAACAGCTGTGGTAAGACAGTCTGAAGGGCAGAGGGGCTGTGGCCAACACAGGCAGTTTCAATATGTGCTCTATTTTTTTTTCTGGTGGGGACAGCCAATGGGAACTGGGGAGACTGACAAGGGTCATTAGAAAACACGTGTGCTTTAACAAGGAGCCACTTGGTTACTATGTTAACCACACATGCTTTTCTTATTAAAAAATACCCTTACTGCCACAGTCTAGGTTCTGAATAGCACAGACTCTAGCCCAAGGCCCCTGCAACCACACCAGAGACAATTCACAAATCCACAGGTGCTTCAGGAAGGATCACCAGAGGGCTAGCTCGAGACTCTGCACCTGGGCACTAGGGGCACTGGGTAAAGAGAAAGGGCTGTGGCCTGAGGATGGCCCTAGATGAAGAAAAACAGTCCCCTTATGTTATGAGGGAGACGGGAGTATCAGTGGAGTCTGGAAAGGTGAAGGTCGGGCCTGTCACGGCCCAGCTGAGGCAGGAACTATGCTTCTTAAGGTCAGCAGCCCCTTGGACAATCCAAGCCAAACTCCAGGACCTATCCTACTATGTCTAAAGGATCCAAGGCTTGTTTCGAGACCGCCACACGGTGGGCCCCTTTGAGAGCCGTCGGGGGTCTTGGAACTGGTGTTTAGGGGTCTTTCTAATTGATCACCAGAGGCAGCCTGGGTTCCAGGTCGGCTTCACCGGCCCCAGGTGCTTGCCAGGCCCACCAGGCTAAGGCAAGGGCTCAGGCGGGGTCCGTGGGAGGGCGGGGAAAGGTGAGGGCAACAGGTGACAAGCCGCGCCCAGTGGCAAGTTCTCGGTTCCGGGGACGACAGCGGTTCAGGCACCCCCAAAGTCTGGCCGGTCCCCCGCGGCACTTACGCGCTTGTGGGTCCACGGCTGGGCAGAACCGAAACTTTCTGGGGCCAAGCAGAAAAGCACCAGACCGCGGCGCGGGCAGCCATGACACGCAGAGCTCGCCGCGAGCGGACGCGCACTACAGCTCCCGGCATGCTCCACAGGGCGATGTCTCCAACTCCCAACGGCCCCGCGGGCAGACAGGCCGACTACGACTCCCAGCGTGCTCCGCAGAGCCGAGGTTTGCCCAGCCCGCTGGTCCCGCGCCGGAGCCGACCGTAGATTAACCCGTGCAATTCCTGCGGGCACGTGTAGCCACAATTCATTCGCCTGGGATCTTGAAAGCAGTGCTGTCCACATGTGGCTCTTGAGAACTCCAAATGTGGCTAGTTTGAGTTGAACGGTACCTGTAAGTACTGTAAGTGCAAATACACCTGACTTCCAAGGAGTGAGAAAAGAAGATAAAATAGCTTACTAATATTTTTTATATTGACTACGTGTTGAAATAATACTATTTTTGATATATTGGGCTAAATAGCATTATGAGTAGAATAATACAAGAAAGGAAATAGATTTCCTAGTTAAGTTTATTTAGGTTATGGTATGTCATTAGCCATCTTTTATAAATCAGGCGTAGACAAGACAGTGAGGGTTGGGAAGAAATGATTTCCATTTTGTAGTTAAAAAATACGAAAGGGAAGTGGCGGGGAGAGGAAGGAGATGGCAATGGGAAGCATTCCTCCAACCACGATCTAAACAGTTTTGTGAGATGTTAAGAATGGGAGAGACTTTAATATCAGTCATCTCATCCCAACACCCATGTTTGAAACTTAGACCTAAAAGGAATTTGGAAAGAAGAGGGAGATGAACCCAATATTTATTGAGGACCTAGAATATACCTGACCCTAGCCAAAAAAAAAACCATGCAGTGTTATACTTAAAACAACTCTAATGTAGGTAAGATTGATTATATCTACTTTATAGACGGGGAGACTAAGGCTTAGAGAAGTTAAGTACCAAGTTTACACAGCTGGTAAGTGTGTGGTGGTACCTGGTGGCGGCCAGGGGAGAACCAGGGGCTCTTGAGGAGTTCTCTGTCTACCCAACACACTGTCTCAGATAGAGCGAAGAAGATTTAAAAATCACTGTCATTCAGGCAGTTTAACTTAGATTTTCTTTTTGATAAAGATGAGTGTTTCAAACTATATTCGTCCAAACAAACTCAGCATATTCTTGTGTTCTGATGGGAATACACACTAGGTAAAGATGTCAGATTCAAAATCACCAAAAGCCCTCATCTCTTACTGTCTTCATACACAGCAGAAGAGGAGTCTCTCACAAGAAGCCAACCCTACGCACAGCCCCGCGGAGGGAAGAGGCTTTCTGTAATTGTTCCTTTTCTCCAGGAAATTTGCATGTGCAGGGTGCTATGTTAAGTGTATTTCACCCATGGTTTAATTTTATCCTTGTATCAGTCTCATGATACATAATTATATATTTTAAGAAGGTAAGCAAATTGAGATTTAGGGAGGCAAAGTAACTTGCCCAATGTCAAAAGCTAATAGTGACAGAGAAAGATTTTGAGCTCAGTTCCATCTGATTATGGAGTTTAAGCTGTTAACCATTAATTAGGTTGACAACTTCTTACGTGGGACAGCCAAGGAACCCACCCTCTTGGTCCTTATTTAGCAGACCAGGGCTTGATGCCAGACATGCTGGTGGCCTGATAATGGCAGCTCAGCTCGAAAGAGTCAAGCTTTTCTTGATGGCCTCTAGTCAAATCAGTCTTCTGGAAAATTTGAGTGTAAGACCTGCAATGAGAATTCAAGTTGAATGCATAATCAGCAACTCCAAATTCATTCAATCACCTTCCCCTACAGAACACTGCTTTTCAGTAATTGCCTGTCAACAATGCAGAAGGAGCTAGACTTCAGTGCACCGGAGCTGGACATTTTTCAATTCTAATGAGACAGGGACCATAGGCTTAGATAGAATAGGGTGAGGGCCTCCGGAAAAAGCAAGGCAGGATATTTACAGTCTGAGCAATGTAACTGCATGCAAGGAAACCCCTACCAAAACTCTGTGTTAAACATTAAGCTCTAGAGTCATTCTTCAGTGAGATCAGTTGATACTCCCCAGATAAAGGAAAGTAGCCCATGTTTTTACTATGCTAATTATTTGTAATCATGTGTAAGATTCACTTTAGCATGCTAAAAGGGACTTAATATCTCATCAAGGACAGACATCATAAGGCCACTTTTAACAAGTCCACACCCTAAGCCCTTTATCAGGTCCCCAAAATCCTCAACTGCCTATAAATCCGCTAGACAACGCACCACCCCAGGCTCTCTTGTCCCCTCCTGGCCTGAGCCAGGAGCTCTTTCCTCTCACTTTATTTCTGAATAAAAGGCTCTACCCTGGCTCTCCTACCTTGGGTGTTTGCTAAGTTCATTCTTCAACTCTGCAAACAAGAACCCTGGCATCACTAACATGTATGTTTTCCAGAGCTTTTTCTCCATGACTATACTATCGACTTTTCTCCTCAATACCCCAGCCCCAACAACAGTTGAAAACCTTTGAAAACTTAAAATAAGCTCTTGATGATATGGATTCACTCTTCTTCCCATTTTGAATTACTATCATAGAAAATATTACTTCCCACAGAAAAGGGTGATCATACTTCCTGGTTCACACAGGAGAGCTGTGTTATCCCAGCGTGAATGTTACTGGCACCTCCCTTCACTCTCCGTGGTGTCCCATTTTGGGCAATTAATTATATAGTCATTCATAAGACAATTAGTTCCCTGGATGTTCAAGGGTGTTTCATGAAGAACATAGGGCTCTGTGATCAAGTAAGTTTTGAAAATACAGGGTAAGCCAAGAAAAAAAGACGAAGTCCTATACCAAAGGACTTTGGTGAACCTCTTAATGTTTAAAACTGAGCCTCTGGCAGAAGCCTGGGAAGGAATTGTAGCTGGAGATTTGTCATTTCACAGTCGTGAGCAGTGCATTTATCTTGTAAGGGATAACTTTGGGCAAAATGTTTAGTTTAGAAAAGCCATTTAAACCGGACTTTTAGTGCCCCACCTTCTGTTTTAGACTTAAAAGCTAAAACAGAGTTCTGTTTGGTAAATGGAAAAGTTGTATTTGGTTGAATCACAGCTATTCATTCATTCAACAAATAGTTGCTGAGCTACCACTGCATGCCAGGCATTGTTTTAGATTAGGAGTCAACAAACTTTTTCTATGAAGGGCCAGTTAGTAAATATTTTAGACTTTGTGGGTATATAGTCTCTGTTGCGAATGACTTGCAACCTAAGAATGCAGCAAAAGTGACATTGTGTAACTTCTGAGTCTATGTCAGAATAGGTCACACAGTCTCCACCTGGTTCTCTTGGGGTTGTCCTCTGGGCAAAGCTGGATATCACTTAAGTCTGACTCTCTGAGAACTCTCTGCAGGAGAAGCCATGACTACAGCCCAGTGGCACTCCCAGCTGATACCAACATCAACTGTCAGCCAGGTGATTGCATCATCTTGGACATCCTGACCAATCAAGCCATCAGATGACAGCAGACTCAACTGACCTCTTTTTGCAATATTGTGGGTGACATTGGGTGAGAAGTGCCTAGCTGAGCCCTTCCTCTGTTCCTGACTCACAAAATCATGGGCAAAAATGGTTGTTCTAAGGCACTGTTTCGAAATAATTTGTTAGGCAACAGCGGTATCTGGAATAGAGATTCGGTTACTGAAAATGGAGTGGAAAGAGTAAACTGAGTCGATTGTATTTTCCAAAGATGGCCACAATAATGTTTCCTATCTGACATGTTCTTCCACAATGTGGCCATGCCATTCGCCTACCAAGAGGTGGAGTCTAATTCCCCTCCCCTTGAATCTGGGTAGCTTGTGACTGCTTCCACCAATAGAGAAGGGCAAGATTGACACCATGTGACTTCCAAAGCTGAGTCACAAAAAATGATGTACCTGGAGCTGGGAACTTTCATGTAAGAAGTCTGGCTACCCTGAGGCAGTCATGCCTTGAGGAAGCCCACCTGGTGAGATAGCCTTGGAATGAAACTTGTAGATAACTGAAAGACTTTTAGGCAGAAAGAACTAATAGTACCAAGACTCTGAGTCAAGATGTGCCTGCTGTGTTTGAGGAACCACAAGGGGGCCAGTATTACAGGGGAAGAATAGGGGGAGGGGCAAGGGGAAGAAGTAGGGAGACCATTATGAGACTATAGGCCATCCAGGGGGGCAGCAGGAGAGATGAAGGTAAGAAGTGGATGGATTCTAAAGCACAGCTGAGAAGATCTGCTTATGAATTGGCCATAAACTCTGAGAGAAAGAAAGGAATCAAAGATGACCTCAAGCTCTTTTGCCTTAGCCAATGGAAGAATGAAGTCGGCAAAAAAAGAAATGGGAAAGACTACAGGAGAAGCAGATGTGGGTCATGTGTACAGAGGAAGATCAAGATCATTAAGATCAACATTTTAGATCAAAATCAACATTTTAGACACTAGATTTCGCATGCCAATTAGACTTCCCAATGGAGATTTGCAGCAGACAGGGGCTACATGAGCCTGGTGTTCAGGGGAGAGGTTTGTTTGAGCTGCTATAGGTATAAACGTAGATGTTATCAATATACAGATGATTTAAAGCAGTGACTTTCACAGTGGGATCTCAGGTCCGTTTATACTCTTAAAAATTATTGAGGACCCCCAAAGAGCTTTTGTTTATATAAGTATATCTATTTTTGAATTAATATATTAGAAATTAAGGCAAATACATTTACATGTTTATCAGTTCATGTAAAAACACTAATAAAAAAATTAGAGGAATAACACTGGTTTATATCTTTGTGAATCTTTTTTGTATCTGCCTTAATAGAAGACAGCTGAATTTTCATATCTGTTCTGCATTCAATCTCTTGTGATCTGTTGCTTTGGTTGCAGTGTGTGAAGGAAAACTAGTCTCACATAGACATGTAATTGGAAAAGGGAGGAGCTCAGAGACCCCTTGAATGGGTCGTGGGGATCCCAGGCATCCTCAGACCATACTTTGGAAACTGCTGTTTTAAAGTCATAAACTGGATGAAATCCCTAAGGGAGAAGAGGAGAGACCCATGGACTATGCTCTGGGCACAGTGGTAGTGAGAGTCCAGGGAGATAGAGATGAATCAGCAAAGGAGACTGGGGGAGGAGGAAAACCAAGAGACTGGTGACTTGGAAGCCGAGT
The DNA here is from genome assembly GCA_032199065.1 of Smutsia gigantea. NCBI lineage: Eukaryota > Metazoa > Chordata > Mammalia > Pholidota > Manidae > Smutsia > Smutsia gigantea. Next base: position 59,666 of record JAVSCE010020720.1, on the reverse strand, counting down.
GGAGAAGGGTTTCCCTGAGGAAGGGCTGTGTACGCATGCATGTGTGTGTGTGCAAGTGAGTGGAATGAGTACTCCCACTGCCAAGTATGAGACCATGTTGGAGGTGGGCCTTAGAGGGAGAAATGTAGTCTTCTCTCAGGCCTGAGCTCTAAGGGGTAGAAGATTTTTGAGGTGGGAGAGGTGAGCGGGGCCCTGCCCCAGGTAGGCAGGCCAGAACAGGGGAAGGAGGTGCCTTACAAGGGTCTCCAACAAGGAGTTTGGGCATCAGAGCTCTGAACTTAGATGCAAACAGACACCTCCCACTTGTGATCCTTCCCTTTGATTAGCACCAAGGTCTTCAGTAAAATGTGAGAATTAAGAAGATGGGCAAGATTTAGCTTGGGATGGAGTGGCAGCAAGATGAATGAACTCCCTCCTTCATCCTTGTCCCAGTCCCTCCAAGCCAGACTGATGGCAAAGACAATGGCCTGAAGGAGGTGGCAGGTGAAGACAGGGGAAGACCTATTGCAGTGGCCCAGTGCAGGGACAGCAATGGAGTGCTTTCACAGGGAAGACCAGTAGAAAACTTGACAATCCTGGGCTTGAGTTCACATCACCAGCACTTCTGTGAAAGGCTGAGTCATGTGGAACTTGGTATCACCACTCTCTGGTCACACCATCACTGTTGGACCTCATGAAGTAGCCTGAGGCCAGAGAGGCCAGGGCAGCACTGGAGACTCTAAGATAGAGCAGCAGCATTTCCCAGACTGATTTACCCCAGGCAGCACTGGCCATGAGGCATTTTAAGGGATTAGTGTTCCAAGAAACACATACTGACATGTACAGATATAAAACCAGAGGAGATGGAAGGCACCTCCAAGGGTATGTTGGTTCACTGGTTCTTACCTGGGAGCATCAGAATTACCTACTGAATCAGAACTGCTGATGAGGGCAAGGGGCTGGCATGTATACTTTTAAGTATCTTCACTGGTGATTCCTCCCAGACATTCCTGGTCAAAACTTTCTGATCTAATTCATTGTATTACACATGAAGAAACTAAAGCCTAGAAATGTTAATAGGCTTACAGAAAGAGGCACAGTGCAGTGGCCTGAAGGCTTAGACTTGAATCCTCTCTGTGTGACTTCGGGTAATTTGCTTAACCAGTTTGTGCTTCACATTTTTCATCTATACAAAGTGGGCAATAACAGCAATTTCAAATGAATTTTGTGAGTATTAAATGCATTAAAGCAAGACAAACACTGCAATATGGTACTTAATAAAAAGCTAGTGCTGAATAACTGCTGGCTACATTGTCATCATAACTATCCCTTCATTACCATCATTACCATTATCATCGTCACCATCACCACCACAATAAGCACCATCAGTGCCACTAACACCACCACCACCATCACCACCACCATCACCACCATCACCACCACCATCACCACCACCACTACCATCACCACCACCACTAACATCACCACCATCATCACCACCAGTAACACCACCACCACCACGATCACCACCATCACCATCACTAACATCACCACCGTCACTGCCATCACCACCATCACCAGCATCACCAGCATCACCGTCACTAACACCACCGTCACCACTATCACCACCACTAACACCACCACCACCATGATCACCACCATCACCATCACTAACATCACCGCCACCATCACCATCTCCTGCCTTCTTACCAGTTTTGTGAGATGCCCAGCATCTTTTCTTTCTTCGATTAAAAACTGTTCTGTGTTTTATTTCACCCATTTTTATGTATAATTTTATACATTTCTTTCTTTTTTCTTTTTGCAGGATCATTTGCAGTGTAGTTGCAGATATCATGACATACCTCTGACACAATCACATGTAATCAGGCCCAGTATCTTTTCCATATATTTCCCTTCTGCCATGTCAACTACAGGTGATTTCTGCTGATTATAGCTGAGTCCTGATGGGCACATCCCTTATTTGGAGAAGTAGCACGATGTGGTAGAAAGGGTAGGTATTTGGGGACAAGATAGACCTTAGCTGAAAATCCCTGATATGGCTCTAACTGATCCCATGAGCTTGAGCAAGTCGTTTGTCTCTCCAAGTCACTCTTTTCTCCTCTGGGTAAAAGAGACAATGCCTGCCTTTCAAAGTTGTGGTGAGCATGTGGAATAATGTGCACAAGACACATAGAACAGTGTCTGGCATGTGGTTGGTGCTCAATAAATATTTATTGGGTGAATCACCAAATGAATAAATACACCATTTCTCAAATTTGGCTCTACATTTAAAATCCAGTGCATCCCAGACTGATTGCATCAGAATCTCTGGAGGTGGGACCCAGTATTTTTTCAAGCTCCCCACGTGATCTAGCATGCTGCCTAGGTTGAGAACCATTCCTGGATGTTGGAGTGTGGCCTCTCTGAGACCTTATGTCCTCCTTGGTCTAAGTAGGGAAATAGAAACCTCTCAGGGTGGCTGTGAGATGCGGAAAGGTATGGGCACAATACAGAACAGGTCTCAGTGAAAGTCAGTTTGCAGTCTCCTGTGCATATCTTCAGTTACGATCTTCTGTATGGGTGAGGGAGACGCTGAAACCTCATGAGGAGTTCTGAGATGCACTGGAATTCCCCACATACTGACATTTGTACCCTTTATTAGACTGTTTAGGGTTCCATAATAAAGTCTCACTTTAAGACTGGGTGGGTGGCTTAAACAATAGGCATTCATTGTCTCAGTTCTTAAGGCTGGAAGTCTGAGATTGATGTGTCTGCAGGGCTGCTTCCTTCTGAAGCTGTGAGGAGGATCTGTTTCCTGCTTCTCTCCTAGCTTCTGGGGGCTACTGGCAATCTGTGGTGCACCTTGCTTGTGGTAATATTAACTCCAATCAACACATGCCATTCTCCTTTGTCTGTGTCCAAATTTCCCCTTTTTATAAGGACACCATTCATATTGGATTAGGGGCATGTCCAAGCCCAGTATGACTTCATCTTAATGAATTATATATTCAATGACCCAATTTCCAGATAAGGTCACATTCAGAGGTACTGGGGATTAGGACTTGAACATATGAATTTGATTGGGGGTGGTGGACACAATTCAACCCATAACATGCCCTAAGCTATAGCTTTGTATTCCCTGAAGATCTTCATGGAAATGCAACCTATGAAATTATAGACTCATAGACTTTATTTTCAATCATGTGAAGAGATCTTAGAAGTCAGAGTTCAAACCTCTCCAGTTAAGTTGAATAAGTAAGCTTCAGATTGGAGCAGTGGCTTGCTACAGACCTAGCCAGAAAAGTGGATGGGATTTCCAATTAGGGCTAACATTTGTGGGTTTCCTTTAAGTTTGAAATAAACAAAATATGCTTTGAAAAATCAGTAATGTTCTGTGTCTTTAGAACTGACATGTTTAAGGTACATGTCACCAGTTGTGTGGACGATCAAGCCAGGTCATTTTCTTTGTCAAGAGGGTTCATCCCGATCATCTGGAAAAAAGGCCGGGAATTCCCTGGGACTGAAGTAATCCTATGCAAACCTTTACCCATATAAGAGTGACCAGAGGCTCGCCAACTTGAGAGCCGGACTAATTCATCCCTGTGGTGTCACTCCCGGCAACATGGGCTTCCCACTGTCTTTGCACAAATGCGACCAGAGACCTCCTAGAGGTCTTCATTATCCCTTTCTCACCCCTACCTCTGTCTCTAATCTCCGACAACCATCCAAGTTCCCATGCCCATCTGTTGTCTCTGACTCTCTCCAAGCATGAGTGATGCTCAAGTCTGATTTTCTAAAATGGTCAAAGGCAAGAAACCAGGCCACCTTTGTCCTCCTTTGGTTCCTGTGGACACACTTTTTTCTGTGGAAGGGCCAGGGATGTGTGAGAGGGGATTGCAACAACCCCATACCTAAAATCTGGGGTGTTCCCAAGGTGGAGAGAGGTCTGTACTCCGAATAACTTGGTGAGGAGTTAGGATAACCCTTCTCCCTCCAAAACTCTTCCCCAAATCTGTACTCCCACCAAGTTTTCAGGATGCCTGACATTCCTAGCAGGAAGCAGTATCATTCCTTTCAACCGGAGGGCTGATCTCTGGAAAGTACTTGTTCAGGCACAATCGATATGAGAAAGGAAAACAAGCCTGGACTTGAAGACAGAAGACTTGGGGGCCAGGCCAGGAGAGGGATAGGGACAGCAAACTTAGCCATGGAAGACTCAAGACAGATGTGGCCTCCTGGACAATTTTGCCAAAGGCCTAAATGGAGCCAATTTCCAAACTTCCTGACTCACACATGGCTTGTTCCACAATTTACCTCCAAGCCCATCTTCTGTATCCCTCCCTTCACCCAAAATTCTAACACAGATGTCCCAGAAGCAGAGAACTTTTAGGAATTTTATGTGACTGTGGGTAGAAATGAGGGGAACATAACCAGCCAGAGGTATACATACTAATCATTTATTTGTGCATATGATACAATGATGCTTTCTGCTTTTATGAGATGATTACAATAGTAATTCCTATTTGTGTAGGGCTGAATCATTCATGAAGCAAGTCTTTGATACACATGACCTCATATGCATCTCCACTGTGGGTAGAGTCTGTCTTTGTGCTGTTGGCATTTACACAGTTTTATAGATGAGGACAACAAAGCTCTGAGAGTCCCAAGGTCACAGTGAGTTAAGTAAAAGAGCTCGAATTTGGAATTTGGGTCCAGGGATCAAATCCTGAGAGCTTTCTCAGACAGTTAACCTTTGGGATCTGTTCTACTGGGCTTTCCACACTCATAGGGCTCTTTGTCCTATCAAAGACAGGCTTCACAAATGAAAGCTGTCAGGAGTTCAATAAACCAAGCAATGTCCTGGCTGGTGGGCCCTAGAGAAGGATTCATAGGAAGCCCATGGGGCAGTGCTGGTGTTGATTGGGAAATGTCCTGTAAGCAGGTGTGGGAAGAACAGAAGTAGAAAAAAAACAAAAAAAATGGTCTCTATCCACTTACTCAACCAATTACAAACATTGCTGGGCACTGAGGGACATGTAATGAGGGACATATTTCTAGACATGTAATATGGGTTTGTGTCCTTGAGGAACTTCTACTCTGGCTGGGGTCATCCGAGGTCTGAGACTTCCCTGGGCACATTTCTATGCAGAGATCAGTGAGGTTCCTCTCCTGATTTTGTCTGAGAGTGTGGGGGTGGAGATGCTGTAAAGGGGCTCTTCCCTTGTGGATTTCTTTTGTGCCAGGAATGGCAGGAGGTCCATAACCCTGGGCCAGAGCACTTTTTTTGACTGGAGGGGGAGGGCTAGTCTGCAGGGGCCTAGCTGAGGTTGCACAGTGGTTTCAGTTGGTGGAGGGAAGGGAAAGCAGGAGGTTGTGGCCCATGATGGGTGTGGTCAAATATGGTAAAGTGTGGTCACTGGTGTGTAGCTCTCTGGAGCTCTCCCACCTATGGCTCCCTTTCTGATAGGATGCCCTTCTATCTTCCCACTCACACCTCTTCTCTGTGCCTCTTCCCTTGGGTTCTCAGGAGCTAGATTAGAAGAAGACCCTTGACTAAAGACTAACCTGGGAGCTAGTTTATTGGAGATGCCAAAAATCCCTAAAAATGTGAAGAGACATAATTATATTTAATGAGATGCTCCAGGGATATGGCTGTATGTGTTGAAAGAAATACTTAGATAAACACCTTGGGATGGGAAGAAATGGGATGGGCTGAGGAGGCAATAGAGGGTGCCTCTCAAAGTGCATGCTCTGTAGTGACCCATATCCCCAGACCTGCCTTCCGTGAAGAGTGGGCTCAGAAGCTGCAGTGCTTTGGTTTAGCCAAGTGCATGTGTGAGCTGGAGTCCTCTGCCTTTCTCCCTGGGCTCAGCCTGCCCTTTGAATAAAAGTTGAACACAATTTTAATAGTATCAGTTAGAAGGGTCACTGAGTGTTTAGCCTGACCAGAAGCCTATAGGCTTAGCTCTGACCCCCAGCTATCTCATTGTCTCCTTCCATGTGCTGTTTCTTCCATCCATGGTGAGCGATGGCCACACCTATTGGTTAGAAAATCCCCGAAAGCTTTATCCTTTCCCTGGCGCACCACCCAGCCCTCTCAACAGGTGCTACTGGCCTAATTCCAAAATTAGACCCTTGCTCCTCCCCAGCCAAGTCTGGCTACTCAAAGGCGGCGGCATCACCAAAACTTCAGCAGGAACTGAAAGGGAAAATGCCCTATGAGCCCTCTGGGCTCCAGCTGAGGCTGTATTAGTAGCTACTTTTTCAACAGGGACATATATGGAATGCCTGCTGTATACAAAGTCCTGCTCAAGGGACGGTGGAAGACTCTGGTATTCCCACTTTCAAGGAGTTGCAGCCAAATGTTCCTTACTGGGATGTGCATAAAGATCACCTGGGGAGCTTTTCCAAAGACCCACTGCAAAGCTGAATCAGGTTCACAGATTGGTACCAGGTCTGTGTGGTTTGGGAAAGTTTAGAGGGTGGCTTTTATCTGTGTCCTTGGATATAAAGCTATGGGACAGTGTAAGAGGCAGGCATGTGTACCCTTATTTAAAAAGCAAGCTTGAGTATAGCCAATGCCACAAAGAAGGATAAACAATATGTTTTGAGAGTCTCTCGGGGAAGAAAGTTTAATATCTGTAAAGCAGCAGCCTGATGCAAGAAAGCTAGACTGTGTCCCATGGGCATAGCTCCCCACAAGTCATTTATTAGGAGGACACTGACAGCTGTCATTCTTTGCTCCCACTCGTACATTGTGATAGCACACCAGGCCATGCTTGGAAGAGTGCACCACCAGGGGCCTGCCCTCAGGCAGCGTTCCGTCTGATGGGGCAGGCAGCTAGGACATGCAAGTATGTAACTATGATATATACATGGTGGCGAGTGACAAATACTACTTTAGAGGGGATAAGCAGAGGGCCACAGCAACCCAGAGAATGTTCTTCTGATTTACAGACTGATTGGGGAGGGCTTCCTGAAGGAGCTGCCCTTGCAGCTGAGGCTTATAAGCTAAGGAACAGAAGGACAAGCGTTCCAGGTGACAGCATGACAAAGGCCCAGAGGAGACTGGGAGAAGGGTGACTGGAAATGGGCCAATGGTTGGCTCCCAAGCTGCTTGGGGTGGAGGAGTAGAGTGGAATAAGAACGGAAAAGGTAGACGGTGTCCGACCGCAGGGGCCCTGAAAGACTGCTAAGGTGTTCGGGCCTTATTTGAATGTGCTGAGAAGCCGCTACAGGTTTTGGAGCACCCTGAAGTCAGGGCAGAGGACTGCTGGTGGGGAAAGAGTTGAGCGGCAGGGAGGTGCCGAGCAAATGGGGCTGGCTGGGGATGAAGCCGTGGGCGTGCGAGGGCGGGAACAAGTGGAGATGTTGGTCGGTAGGACTTGGCCATGGGAGTGGAGGGAAAGGAAATGTGGCTCTAAGATCACTCAGGTTTGGAGCATGGGTGGCTCTGGGGAAGCTGGTGCCATCAACTGAGCAGGGGGAGACCACCTGAGGTGGAAAGGGGTGAATCTGAAGTGTCAGTCCAATACCCATCTGGATAGGATGAGATGTTCTTCAGGTGTTATTCATGAAGAATCTTCACTCTGGATGCCTTTGCCCAGGTATGTGTCTACTTAGTTGGGCCTTCAGAGCTGGACTGTTGGCACCTGGAGGGGAGCAACCGTACCGCATCATCATTTGATTTTCGAAATAAATGCTTCAAGCAGAAAGTGGCACTTGATTGCAATCATTCTTTCATCAATAAAATATTTATGGACTAAATATGCAACTGCTAGTTCATGTGCTAGAAACTAGAACTGCAATGCAAAACACATCTCTAGTCCAGTTGCGGGTTCTTAGTTTCCACATTTCTTTCCGACTAGGCTTATTTGAGGATGTGATTTCTTTTGTCCTGACTTCAATCCAGTCTCATCCATCAGTCACTGAGGAATACAGAGCCAAAACCACCTAGGACAACCCTACAGTCAGGGAGGGGAGAGACCATCTTGCCAGCAGCCTGCATCTGCATGATTATCACACACATTGAATTTCAGATCCTCATAAAGTCTTGAAGGATGCTTCTTTCTGGGAATGCTTTCATGTCTTTAGAGCCTTCTGAACTCTGCAATAAAAAATCCATTCTAAATGAATGAATAAATGGAGGAATGAATGATGAACCCAATCCAAAAAACCATTTTCTAGGAGGATACAGTTTCCAGGTGGGGAGTCACGTTTTTGCAGAGGCAGGGGGCACACTGGTGCGAGGTGTTTCTTTCACCCTGCCCCTGCAGCTATAGCGTACCGCAATGTCATGCCTCTGCCTCGCTCCTTCCTGCTCTGCTTCTCCTTGCTCCCCTCCGACAGTTCTGTCTACCTCCACGCACACCACCAAATCCCCTTTCAGTAGAAGGAGGCACCCTCATATGTGAAGACACCTGGAGGGTGAGGGAACGGGGAAGGGCTGGGTGCCTGTTGCCTGCAGAACCAGACGTGCCGGAGCAGATTTTTGAGGTGTCTGCGGAACTTGACCCCAACAAAGACATAGAGCACAGGGTTGAAGCAGCAGTGGGAGAAGGCAACCTTACGGCAGATGAGCAAGGCATAATCCAGTTGCTGGCTGACCTTGCAGTTCTGGATGACCCCAAGTTTCAGCAGTGTCTGCAGGAACAGGATCAGGTTGTAGGGGGCCCAGCTGAGGAAGTATGCTACCACAATGGTGAAGATGAGCCTGACCGTCCGGTGGCGCCGTCTGGACCGCGAGCGGAACAGGGTCCTGAGAATTTCCACGTAGCAGAACAGGACGATTCCCACAGAGAGGAGGAAGAAGGCGTTGTGCTGGTAGACTGAGGCTAGGAACCACCGGCGTTCTGAATAATCACAGCCTGAAGGAAACACCTTGTGGAAGATAGCATCGGGGATGGAGGACAGGATGCTGGCTGCCCACACAGCCGTGGTCACCAGCACGCGGCACTGGAGGGTGTGGACGCGCAAGGATGAGAGGGGCCTCACCACAGACAGGTAGCGGTGGATGGTCATGATGGTCAGGAAGAAGATGCTGCTGTAGAGGCTGGTGGAGAAGACCAGGTTGAGGAGCTTGCAGAGGAAGTCTCCCAGCACCCAGCCCCAGTGGTATCCCAGGATCCACACGGGCAACAAGCAGGAGAAGACCAGGTCTGAGAGGCACAGATTGAGGATGAACACGTTGGTGAGGGACTCCAGACTCTCATACTTCATCAGGACCCATAACACCAGGCTATTGCCCACCAGGCTGAGGAGGAACACCAGGCAGTACAGGATGGTGGTGCTGAAGGTGGCAAAGGTGAAGGTCTCTTTCTCACACAGGAAGCTCTGAGGATCATAATCAAAATAGGTGGTGGATTCTGGGATGCCTGAGGGCTCCATCTAGATGTTGAGAGCATCTGAAACGATGAGACATGGAGTTTAAAACCATGTGGTTAGGCTAGAGATCAATAGACCCACATGACTAAAAAGTGTGGCCCATGGATCAGCTACCAGTTGGTGAACTATTTCTAAAGAGATTAGAAACTTATACCAGAATGTGAAGTCACTAAGCACACTGTTTAGTCTGGTTAGTGTCTTTTCTTAGCAAGACTCTTGATGAAGGAAGCAGTGAATTAATTTACATTATGTCATAAGCCCCTTTTATCCTTGAAGACTGGTATTTGAGTAGCACCAAGCTAGACCAGTTTCCCCATAAGTGTAGGAGAAAGAGCAGTGGAACTGGATTCAAAGACTTGAGGTCAACCCATGACTGTGTTTCTGGGCAAACTATTTAACTTTTCTGAACCTTAGGTCCTGATCTATAAAATAGGGCTAATGATCCCAGAGTCATTCCTTCAATTATCCAACAAATATCTTGTGAGCATTTGCTGTGCCTGCCTGCCTCCCTCCCTTCCTTTCTTTCTTCCTCCTCTTCCACCTTTCCTTCCACAAAGTGTAGAAATCCTGATGCCAGGATTGTTTCAGGAAACTTGCTGACTACTGACGTAGGCCCTAAAAGAGGACACTAATGGAGAAAACATCTCTCATGTAAACCCAAGTATGAAATAATCTCGAGACTACAATGAATGGTTGAGACTCTGGAAGACCAAATCCTTGCTAACCCACAGGATTAGCTCTGAGAGCAAGAAGTTCCATCACTTGGAAGTTTGGTTCACAGAGCATCTCACAGATGCGAGCAAGTGTGAATGACCTGCGTCCAATAGGAAGGGAGTAGCTAAGAAAATACATCGAATCAAATTGATTCTGTGCTAGTGAGGTTTTAGAAATAGTAAGACTAAAAGGCCAAGGGGAGAAAAGGGAGAGAAAGTGTTTGAAGAGCTAGAATTTTCATTGAGAGGTAAGTGAAGCTGCCGGGCCTGAAGAAAGACGAGAGACTTGGGTGGAGCAGCCTCCAGAACCGGGTGAGAGAGCTCTCGCCACTACCGTGTGCCAGACGCTGTGCTGACCCAATATGCTCACCTGCTCCTTCAATCCTGCAACTCTCTGTAAGGCATGACCAGCTCCCTTTCACGGAAGAGGGAACTTGAGGTTCAGGCTGGTACAATGACCTTCTCAATGTTATAAAGCTAATAAACAGCAAGACAGGAACTCAGGCTCTATCACTTTGTATTTTGAGGAGGAGAACTGGACAGGTAGCCTGAGTTTCTCACTTACCGAGTTCTGGACAGGAGAAATAATGAGGCGGGGCAGGAGGGGTGTCTCAAAATTTATCCTATTTTATGTAGCTCAGTCATTTTGGGTCTCCAAACACCAAAGCGAAGATACTTCAAAACATTACATGAGGTGGAGTTGTTTTGTATTCTTTGGATTCCTAGAGAAGAATATATATATGCTTTTGTATGTTTACTGCTCACCTGTGTTTCTTATTTTTAAAGTGTTTACAATTTTATTCACTTCTCTACTTGAAATAATAATATTTTTCTTATGGATTTTTAAGACCACTTTATTTAGTCCTGCCAACCTGTTGTGCTTTTTTTTCTTATTATTTTGGTATCATTAATATACAGTCACATGAGCAACATTGTGGTTACTAGATTCCCCCTTTATCAAGTCCCCACCACATACTCCATTACAGTCACTGTCCATCAGCATGGTAAGATGCTATAGAGTCACTATTTTTGAGATAATTTTTTAAAATGTAATAAAACTCTAGCTAGATTGAGAGCAAAGAGAGGAAGAACACAAATTGTGACTATCAAGTGTGAAATAATGGTTATTACTACAGACTTAACAGACTTTAAAAGAGTAACAGAAATATTACGATCAATTTTTTGTTAACAAATTCAACTTAAGTGAAATTGAAAAATTTCTTTAAAAATTCAACTGACATGAAATGATATGGCAAATCTGAAAGTCCTACATGTGTTACAGTAATTTAAACTCTAAAAAGTTTTCCACAAAGAAAACTCCAGAACTAGATGATTTTCTAGTTCATTCTGTCAAACATTTAAGAAATAACACCAGTCTTATACAAACTATTTGAAATACATAGTGGAATATTTCTCAAATAGTTTTATGAGACCAGCATAACCCTGATACAACAACCAGACAAAAACATTACAATAAAAGAAAACTACAGACCAATATCCCTCATGGATAAACATGAAATGTAGACCAAAATCCTTAACCAAATGTTAGCAAATCAAATCCAGCAACATATCTAAAAAGGGGAATATATCATGATCAGGTGGTGTTTACCCCAGAAACATGAGATTGGATTATATTTGAAAAATAATCAGTCAACTTAAGTCACCATATTAACAGAATAAAGACAAAAACTACATGTTACTTTTTGATAAATGCAGAAAAATATTTGACAAAACTCAATACCCATTTATGATATAAACCCTCAGCAAATTAGAAATAAAAGGAATATTGGGCAACTACAAGAAATATTCCACTTTTCAGTTGGTTATTCATTCATTTACTCAAAATGTCAGAGTACTTTTGGCCTGGATCTGGAAGACCTTGAGAATACAAAGGAGAATGTTCCCAAACCCCAAACCTTTCCAAGTTAGAATCTAGGAGTTGGGTTTCCTTGGCCTGTCACTGCACCCCTTGCCATCTCCATCTGCCCACTTCAACTCTGAGTAAATTTAGCTTTCTGGTCCACAATATAATCTGGATTAAAAAATGCAGATCTAAATTATTGAACCACTAATAATAACACCACCTTGCATAAGGACTTGTAACCAAATAAACCCCTCTACTTTCTTCAGCATAAGAAAAAGAAAAACACTGTATATGACAGTTCTACTCAAAGTATGGTCCACAGACCAGCTTTTTAGCAATGCAAATTTTTGGGAATCCCCAGACCTATGGAATCAGAACCTCTGGAGGTAAGGCTCAGGATTCTGCATATTTACTACTTCTCCAGGGAATTCTGGTGCTCACTTGGAGTTTAAGAAACTCCTAGTATAGGCTATTAAAATTAGAGGAAAACGTAAACTTGAAATGTTTGTAAAGGAACTCACCAATATCTATACCTCTTTACACACGTCTTCAGGCAGAAATGGTGCTTCTTTGTTTCATATTTTGCTCAAAGAAACTGAAACACTGGCCCTGCCCAGAAGACTAGAGGAGGGTGGGGGAAGACAATTGCACAGAGTCTCAGAGGGAGAATTAGACAGAGAGAGACACAAGGTCTCCACAACTCCCTCCTCTTCCCATCATCTGTCTTCCTGGCTTCATCCACCTCCAACCGCTCTACTCCCACCCACGACCTCATGTCAGACATGGCTACACCACTGGTCACACAGAGAAGAGCTGGCCCAGCCTGTCTCCATAGAAGTCATCTGAGCCCCTGGTTCCACCAACCATAGATTCAGATAAATTTTTTAAAGTTGTAATTTTATTTTATCAAAAATTATATGAATATCCATTATGTATGATTTGTTATTATTATATTAAATTGAGATAAAATTCATGTCACATTAAATTTACCATTTTAAATTGTAGAATTCAGTAGCTTTTATCACATTCACAATATTTACATCATCGTTATTACTAATTCCAAAAGATTTCCATCACCCCCAAAAGAAATCCCATACTGGTTAGCAGTGATCCTACCCTCCACTTCCCTCTATCCCTTGGCAACCACTAATCTACTTCTGTCTTTATGGTTTTGCCTATTCTGGAAATTTCATATAAGTGGAATCATACCTATGTGACCTTTTGTGAATGGCATCTTTCACGTAGCAAAATGTTTGGAAGGAAGGTTCATCCATGTTGTAGCATGTATCAATGCTTCATTCCATTTTATGGTTGAATAATACTCCATTATATGGAAAAACACATTTTATTTCTCCATTCATCAGCTGAAGAATATTTGGGTTGTTTCCACTTTTTGGCTATTTTTATGAATAATATTGCTCTGAACATTCATGTACAAGCTTTTGTGTGGACGTATAATTTCAGTTCTCTCGGGTATATACACAGTAGTGGAATTGTTTGCTGGGTTATTTGTTAACTCTGTATGTTTAACCTTTTGAGGACTTGCCAAACTTTTCCACAGAGCTGCATCATTTTACTTTCTCATGAGTGATATATAAGGGCTAATTTCTCCACACCTTTACCAACACTTGTTTCCTTTTTATAAAAAAATTTTTGGCTATGAAATGATAACTTGTTATGATCTTAATTTACACTTCCTTAATGAATACAAATGTTGGTATCTTTTCATGTGCTTATTGGTCATTTGGATATTTCTTAAAGAAGTATCTATTCAGAACCTTGTCTTTTAAAAATTTGGGTTATCTGGCCTTTTATTCTTAAATTGTAAGAATTATCTACATATCTGGATACTCTTATCTGATACATGATTTGCAAATAACTTCCCATTCTGTGGGTTCCTTTCTAATTTCTTGATAGTGTCCTTTCACTCACAAGTTTTTAATTTTGGTGAAGACAAATTTATAACATTTTTTTGTGTATGATTTTGGTGTCATATTTAAGAAAACATTGCCTAACCACAAAAATCTTTACCTGTGTTTCCATCCAAGGGTTTTTTTTAGTTTTAACTCTGAACTCTAAATTACATTCCAATGGTTTCTGTATCTATTCTTTGGCCAGGACTACATTGTTTTGATTTCTATACCTTTGTAGTAAGTTTTGAAATCAGGAAGTATGAGTCCTCCAACTAATTCTTTCTTCTGTTTAAGATTCTAAATATAGATACAGCTGACCTTGAACAGCACAGGTTTGAACTGCATAGGTCCACTTATATGCAGATTTTTTTTTCAGTAAATATATTGGCAATTTTTTTTGGAGAGTTGCAACAATTTGAAAAAACTCTTTTCTCTAGCTTACTTTATTGTAGGAATACAGTATATAATACATGTAACATAAAATATGGGTTAACTGACTGTTTATGTTATTGCTAAGGCTTCTGGTCAACAGTAGGCTATTAGTAATCAAGTTTTGGAGGAGTCAAAATTATACACGGATTTTTTACTGTGGGAGGGGTCAGTGCCCTTAATCCCTGTGTTATTCAAGAATCAACTGTAAATGGAATACAGCTGAGAGTGGTTTTTAGCAAGGGCGCCCAGATGACTCAGCAGGGAAAGAATAGCCTTTTTAGCAAATGGTGCGGAGACGACTAGATAGCTACATACAAAAGAATGAATTTGGATTCTTACCTCATGTGAAATACCAAAATTAACTCAAAAACTGATTGAAGTCCAACTGTAAGAGCCCAAACTATAAAACTTTTGTGTGCTAAAGAATACTATCAAGGAATTAAAAAGGAATTTTGCACCTGAAGGTCAATTTGGGGAGTATTGACATCTTGACAATATTGTGTCTTCCAGTCCATGAACACTGGATGTTTTTCCATTTATTTAAGTTTTCTTTAATTTTTTCCACAGTGTTTTGTGATTTAAGTATACAGATTTCACACTTTTTTGCTTAATTTATTTCTTAGTTTTTTGATTTTATGCTATTGTAAATGGAATTGTTTTCTTAATAATTTTCAGATTGTTCATTGATAGCATATAAAAATACAACTGGTTTTTATATATTGATCTTGTATTCTGCATCTTTTCTGAACTCATTTCTTAGCTCTAGTTGTTTTTTTGTGTGTGTGGCTAATTTTAAGATTTACTATACATAAAATCATGTTATCTGCATACAGAAATAAGTTTACTTCTTCCTTTCCAATCTGGGTGCCTTTTTTTTCTTGCCTAATTGCCCTGGCTGAAATCTCCAATACAATGCGGAGTAGGAGCTGTGAGGGTGGACATCCTTGTCTGGTTCCTGATCTTAAGGGGAAATTTTCTAGTCTTTCATCACTAAGTATGATGTTAGCTGTGGGTTTTTAAAAATATAATTTATTTTATTATCATTAATCTACAATTACATGTGCAATATTATGGTGATTAAACTACCCCTTCATCAGGTCCCCCCCACCAACCCCATTACAGTCACTGTCCATCAGCGTAGTGAGATGCTATAGAATCACTACTTGTCTTCTCTGAGTTGTACTGCCCTCCCCGTGCCCCCCCAACATTACATCTGCTAATCGTAATGCCCCTTTTTCCCTCTTATCCCTCCCTTCCCGCCCATTTTCCCCAGTCCCTTTCCCTTTGGTAACTATTAGTCCGTTCTTGGGTTCTGTGAGTCTGCTGCTGTTTTGTTCCTTCAGTTTTTTTCTTTGTTCTTATACTCCACATATGAGTGAAATCATTTGATACTTGTCTTTTTCGGCTTGGCTTATTTCACTGAGCATAATACCCTCTAGCTCCATCCATGTTGTTGCAAATGGTAGGATTTGTTTTCTTCTTATGGCTGAATAATATTCCATTGTGTATATGTACCACATCTTCTTTATCCATTCATCTACTGATGGACACTTAGGTTGCTTCCATTTCTTGGCTATTGTAAATAGTGCTGCAATAAACATAGGGGTGCATCTGTCTTTTTCAAACTGGACTGCTGCATTCTTAGGGTAAATTCCTAGGAGTGGAATTCCTGGGTCAAATGGTATTTCTATTTTGAGTTTTTTGAGGAACCTCCATACTGCTTTCCACAATGGTTGAACTAATTTGCAGTCCCACCAGCAGTGTAGGAGGGTTCCCTTTTCTCCACATCCTCGCCAACATTTGTTGTTGTTTGTGTTTTGGATGTTGGCCATCCTCACTGGTGTGAGGTGATATCTCATTGTGGTTTTAATCTGCATTTCTCTGATGATTAGCGATGTGGAGCATCTTTTCATGTGCCTGCTGGCCATCTGAATTTCTTCTTTAGAGAAGTGTCTATTCATGTCCTCTGCCCATTTCTTAATTGGATTATTAGCTTTCTGTTTGTTAAGGTGCATGAGTTCTTTATATATTTTGGATGTCAACCCCTTATCAGATACATCATTTATGAATATATTCTCCCATACTGTAGGATGTCTTTTTGTTCTACTGATGGTGTCCTTTGCTGTACAGAAGGTTTTCAGCTTGATATAGTCCCACTTGTTCATTTTTGCTTTTGGTTCCCTTGCCCGGGGAGATATGTTCATGAAGAAGTTGCTCATGTTTATGTCCAAGAGATTTTTGCCTATGTTTCCTTCTAAGAGTTTTATGGTTTCATGACTTACATTCAGGTCTTTGATCCACCTTGAGTTTACCTTTGTGTATGGGGCTAGACAGTAGTCCAGTTTCATTCTCTTACATGGAGCTTTCCAGTTTTTCCAACACCAGCTGCTGAAGAGGCTGTCATCTCCCCATTGTATATCCAAGGCTCCTTTATCAAATATTAATTGACTGTATATGTTTGGGTCAATGTTTGGATTTTCTATTCTGTTCCACTGGTCTGTGGGTCTGTTTTTGTGCCAATACCAAATTGTCTTGATTATTGTAGCTTTGTAGTAGAGCTTGAAGTCAGGGAGCGTAATTCCCCCTGTTTTATTCCTCCTTCTCAGGATTGCTTTGGCTATTCGGGGTCTTTTGTGGTTCCATATGAATTTTAGAATTATTTGTTCCAGTTCATTGAAGAAAGCTGTTGGTAGCTTGATAGGGATTGCATTGAATCTGTAGATTGCTTTAGGTAGTATAGCCATTTTGACAATATTTATTCTTCCTAGCCAAGAGCATGGGATGCATTTCCATTTGTTAGTGTCCTCTTTAATTTCTCTTAGGAGTGTCTTGTAGTTTTCAGGTACAGGTCTTTCACTTCCTTCGTTAGGTTTATTCCTAGGTATTTTATTCTTTTTGATGCAATTGTGAATGGAATTGTTTTTCTGATTTCTCTTTCTGTTAGTTCATCATTAGTGTATAGGAAAGTAACAGGTTTCTGTGTGTTAATTTTGTATCCTGCAACTTTGCTGAATTCCGATATTAGTTCTAGTAGTTTTGGAGTGGAGTCTTCAGGGTTTTTTATGTACAATATCATGTCATCTGCAAATAGTGACAATTTGACTTCTTCTTTAGCAATCTGGATGCCTTGTATGTCTTTGTTTTGTCTGATTTCTGTGGCTAGGACCTCCAGTACTATGTTGAATAACAGTGGAGAGAGTGGGCATCCCTGTCTTGTTCCCCATCTTAGATGAAAAGCTTTCAGCGTCTCGCTGTTAAGTATGATGTTAGCTGTGGGTTTGTCATATATAGCCTTTATGATGTTGAGGTAGTTACCGTCTATACCCATTTTGTTGAGAGTTTTAATCATGAATGGATGCTGAATTTTGTCAAATGCTTTTTCAGCATCTATGGAGATGATCATGTGTTTTTTGTTCTTCTTTTTGTTGATGTGGTGGATGATGTTGATGGATTTTCAAATGTACCATCCTTGCATCCCTGGGATGAATCCCACTTGATCATGGTGTATGATCCTCTTGATGTGTTTTTGAATTCTGTTTGCTAATATTTTGTTGAGTATTTCTGCATCTATGTTCATCAGGGATATTGGTCTGTAATTTTCTTTTTTGGTGAGGTCTTTGCCCGGTTTTGGTATTAGAGTGATGCTGACTTCATAGAATGAGTTTGGAAGTATTCCCTCCTCTTCTATTTTTGGAAAACGTTAAGGAGAATGGGTATTGTTTCTTCTTTGTATATCTGGTAAAATTCAGAGGTGAATCCATCTGGCCCGGGGGTTTTGTTCTTGGGTACTTTTTTGATTACTGATTCAATTTCATTGTTAGTGATTGGTCTGTTTAGTTTTTCTGTTTCTTGTTTGGTCAGTCTTGGAAGGTTGTATTTTTCTAAGAAGTTGTCCATTTCTCCTAGGTTTTCCAGCATGTTAGCATATAGATTCTTATAATATTCTCTTATAATTCTTTGTATTTCTGTGGGGTCTCTCATTATTTTTCCTTTCTCCTTTCTGATTGTGTTTATGTGTGTAGATTCTCTTTTTCTCTTAATAAGTCTGGCTAGGGGTTTATCTATTTTGTTTATTTTTTCAAAGAATCAGCTCTTGGTTTCATTGATTTTTTCTATTGTTTTATTCTCAATTTTATTTATTTCTTCTCTTATCTTTTTTATGTCCCTCCTTCTGGTGACTTTGGGCCTCATTTGTTCTTCTTTTTCCAATTCCAGTAATTTTGTCTTTAGACTATTCATTTGGGAATGTTCTTCTTTCTTTAAATAGGCCTGGATTGCAATATAGTTTCCCCTTAGAACTGCCTTTGCTGTGTCCCACAGAAGTTGTGGCTTTGTGTTGTTGTTGTCATTAGTCTCCATATATTCTTTGATTTCTGTTTTGATTTGGTCGTTAACCCATTGATTAATTAGGAGAGTGTTGTGAAGTCTCCATGTATTTGTGAGCCTTTTTGATTTCTTTCTAAAATTTATTTCTAGTTTTATACCTTGGTGATCTGAAAAGTTGGTTGGTAGGATTTCAATATTTTTGAAATTACTGAGGTTCTTTTTGTGGCCTAGTATGTGGTCTATTCTGGAAAATGTTCCATGTGCACTTGAGAAGAATGTGTATCCTGTTGCTTTTGGGTGTAGAGTTCTGTAGATGTCTGTTAGGTCCATCCGTTCCAGTGTGTTGTTCAGTGCCTCTGTGTCTTTACTTATTTTCTGTCTGGTTGATCTCTCCTCTGGAATGAGTGGTGTGTTGAAGTCTCCTAAGATGAATGCATTGCTGTCTATTTCCTCCTTTAATTCTGTTAGTATTTGTTTTACATTTGCTGGTGCTCTTGTGTTGGGTGCATATATATTTATAATGGTTATATCTTCTTGTTGGACTGACCCCTTTATCATTATGTAATGTCCTTCTTTATCTCTTGCTACTTTCTTTGTTTTGAAGTCTATTTTGTCTGATACAAGTACTGCAACACCTGTTTTTTTTCTCTTTGTTGTTTGCATGAAATATCTTTTTCCATCCCTTCACTTTTAGTCTGTGTATATCTTTGGGTTTGAGGTGAGTCTCTTGTAAGAAGCATATAGATGGGTTCTTGCTTTTTTATCCATTCTGTTACTCTGTGTCTTTTGGTTGGTGCCTTCAGTCCATTTACATTTAGGGTGATTATTGATAGATATGTACTTATTGCCATTGCTGGCTTTAGATTCGGGGTTACCAAGGGTGCAAGGGTTGCTTCTTTACTACCTAACAATCTAACTTAACTTTCTTGTTAAGTTATTGTAAACACAGTCTGATGTTTCTTTATTTCTCTCCCTTCTTATTCCTCCTCCTCCATTCTTTCTATACTATGTGTTTTATTCTTTGCCTTTAGTTAGTATTTGGATGGTCTGCTTTCTTTGCTATGATTTTATTTTCTCTGGTGACATCTTTTTAGCCTTAGGTGTGCTTCCATCTAGAGCAGTCCATTTAAGATATCCTGTAGTGGTGGTTTATGAGAGGCAAACTCTCTCAACTTTCGTTTGTCTGGAAATTGTTTAATCCCTCCATCATATTTAAATGATAATCGTCCTGGATACAATATTCTTGGTTCGAGGCCCTTCTGTTTCATAACGTTAAATATATCATGCCATTCTCTTCTGGCCTGTAAGGTTTCTGTTGAGAAGTCTGATGATAGTCTGATGGGTTTTCCTTTGTAGGTGATCTTTTTTTTCTCTCTAGCTGCCTTTAATACCCTGTCTTTATCTTTGATCTTTGCCATCTTAATTATTATGTGTCTTGGTGTTGTCTTCCTTGGGTCCCTTGTGTTGGGAGATCTGTGGGCTTCGGTGGACTGCGAGACTATTTCCTTCCCCAGCGAGGGAAAGTTTTCAGCAATTATTTCTTCAAAGACACTTTCTATCCCTTTTTCTCTCTCTTCTTCCTCTGGTACTCCTATAATGCGAATATTGTTCCGTTTGGATTGGTCACACAGTTCTCTTAATATTCTTTCATTCCTAGAAATCCTTTTATCTCTCTCTGCTTCAGCTCTCTGTATTCCTCTTCTCTGATTTCTATTCCTTTAACAGTCTCTTGCATCTCTTCCATTCTGCTGTTAAGCCCATTGATCGCTTGTCTGATTTCTGCATTGTTTTTCCTCAGTTCCCTCACTTCCTCCCTCAGCTCTTGCACATTTCTCTGTAGGTCCATCAGCATGGTTATGAATTTTATTCTGAATTCTTTTTCAGGAAGACTGTGCATTTCCAACCCTTCAGGCTCCCTCTCTGGGGTTGTCTGGTTGATTTTCGTCTGAACCATATTCCTCTGTCTTTTCATGGCTATAGAATTGGTCACTGGTAGTTGCCATGTATGGCAGCTGGGCTCTTTAAGACTTTAAAAAGAGAAAAAAAAAAGAAAGAAAGAAAGAAAAAAGAGAAAAAGAAAGAAAAGGAAAAACAAAAAACAAAACAAAACAAATGTCCACTGGGAGTAGATTCTGTGGGAATGCTGTAGGTGGCGCTATTGCCCCAGTATTCCGCAGCCGTAGCTACACTGCTCCGCAGGGCCCTTTATCACTGTGGCAGGGGTGGGAATGAATAGGAGGCTGTTGATCTCAGTGAGAAGTGTAAGTATGGCTACGCTTCCTCAGTCGCCAGCTAAGGCGCCTGAAACTCCCCAGGACTCCCAGCCTGCTGGGCTGAGTGTGCTGGGGCGATCCGGGTCCTCTGCTGGGCTCCTATCTCTTTAAGACCGCTGAAGAAAGCACGCGCTTTTTTTTTTCCTTCCCGGGAGCCGGCTGCAAGCACCCTGGCGTGTTCCCCGCCCAGATCCTGCCCCTCCGTCTCTCCAATCTCCACTGCACTGCGCGATGTGGGTCAGCGCTCCCCGCGCAGATCACCAGGGCTGGCTACTTTGCGGGGTGTACTTCCACTCCGTCCCAGATCTGAATCCTCTCCTCTCGCCGGTGCACTGGAGTGGGGGAGTGCTCAGGTCCCGCCAGGTCGCGGCTCCATATCTTACCCGCCTCTTGGGGTGCCGAGTCCTCTTGGGTGTAGCTGCATGCTGTGCGCTTTCCTGTGTATTCTGGTCTCTCTTTTAGGAATAGATGTATTTGCTGTGTTTTCCTAGATAAATATAGTGTTGGGAGGAGATTTCTGCCGCCCTGCTCACGCCGCCATCTTCCCGGAAGTCAGCTGTGGGTTTTTATTGCTTATCCTTTATCAGATTGAATAAGATCCCCTCTATTCCTAGTTTGTTGAGTGTTTTTTTGTTTAAATCATGAAAGGGTATTAGATTTTAATAAATGCTTTTTCTGCATTTATTGAATTCCATTGTATGGATATACTAGAAATAAAAAAACCCCTCTAATTATTGAAGTACATCTTGGTTACTTCCATTTCTTGAAAACATGGGAAATACTTTATACACTACACAAATGTATGATGTATATTGCATATATATTGTATAATGTATATCTACAATTAGTGTATACATTTTTATACTCTACATATATTCACGTGCGGGTTTTTGTGTAGACATAAGTTTCAGTTCAGTTGGGTAAATACGTAGGGGTGTGATGGATTATATGATAAGACTTTGTTTAGCTTCGTAATAAACTGTCAAGCTGTATTCTAATGTGGCTGGACCATTTTGCATTCCCGTGAAGAATGAATGAGCATTTGTGTTGCTGTGTATTACCCCTAAAAATATATTTTTAAACCTTTTTAATGGGTGCATAATGGTATCTTATTATTGTTTTAATTTGCAGTTCCTTAATAAGATGTTGAACACCTTTTCATGTACTCATCTGCCATTTCTATATCATCTGTGGTGAAGTTTCTGTTCAGATTTTTTGCTCACTTTTTAAAATGGGTTGCTTGCTTTTTTATTGTTGAGTTCTAAGAGTTCTGTATTTATTATGGGTACAAGTCCTTAATCAGATATATGTTTTGCAAATATTTTCTCCCTGTAGTTTATTTATTCATTCCTTAACAGTATATTACACAGAGCCGAAAAATTTAATTTTAATAAAGTCCAACATCAGTTTTTCTTTCATGGATTGTGCTTTTGGTGTTGTATCTAAAAACAACAATTGCCAGACTGAAGATCATCTAGATTATCTAGATTTCCCCCTGTTTTGTTCTAAAGTTTTATAATTTTTCATTTTATTCTTAGGTCTAAGATTCATTTTGAGTTAATTGTTGTGAAAAGTGTAATGTCTGTGTAATTGTTTTTTTCAAATGGATGTACAATTGCTCCATCACCATTTGTTGAAAAGATTATCCTTTATCCATTGAATTGCTTTTGCTCCTCTGTCAAAGGTCAGTTGACTATATTAGTGTGGATTTATTTCTGGGCTCTCTATTCTGTTTCATCAATCAATTTATCTATTCTTGCACCAATATCATGCTGTCTGGATTACTGTAGCTTAACAGTAAGTTTTAAATTTGGGTAGTGCCAGGTCCCTGATTTTATTCTTCTTGTTCACTGCTGTGTTGACTGATTAAGGTCTTTTGCCTTTACATATAAACTTCATAATTAGTCTGTCAATATCCACAGAATAACTCCTTGAGATTTTGACTTGAATTGTGTTGAATCTATCGATCAAGTTGGGAAGAACTGACATTTATGTTGAGTATTCCTATCCATGAACATAGAATATCTCTCCATTTATTTAGTTCTTTGATTTCTTACCTCAGAATTTTGTAGTTTTCCGTGTATAGATCTTGTACATATTTTCTTAGATTTATACCTAATATTTCATTTTGGGGGCATAATGTAAATGATATTGTGTTTTTAATTTCGAATTTCACTTATTCACTGCTGGTATATAGGAAAACAATCTATTTTTGTATACTAACTTTGTATCCTGCAACCTTGTGTATTAGTTATTTGTTCTGAGATTTTTTTGTCAGTTTTTTCAGATTTTATGCATAGACAAACATGTCATCTGTATTTTTTCCTTCCCAATCTGTATATATTTCATTTGTTTTTCTTGTCTTATTGTATTAGCTGGAACTTCTAGTACAATGTTAAAAAGCAGTGATGAGAGGGACATCCTTGCCTTGTCTCTGGTCTTAGCAGGAAAGTTTCTAGTTTCTCCCCATTATCATGCTAGCTGTAAGCTTTCTGTAGATATCTTTATCAACTTAAGGATATTTCCCTCTATTCCTAGTTTACTGAGAGTTTGTTTTTGTTAATCATGAATGGTTGTTGGATTTTGTCAAATGCTTTTTCTTGAAGCTGGAATTTATTTCTATTTAAAAATGTTCAAGAAACATGGGCCCAAAGGCCCAAAGATGTCCAGGTTTAACATAAGATCGTGCTGAGGTGCTGTCTGCTGGTTCCTTCTTTCCTAAAGCCTCCCTTTGATCCTGGCTAGTTATACACCCCAATAATTCTTCATTTGGATGGTGGTGATTTCCTCTGACACCCAGCATCTTTCATAAATGGTCATCTGAATGATGAAAAATGCAATGCCATTCAAATGTTTTTTGTACATCTATTGATACAATCGTTTTATTTTACTTTAACTTATTGATGTGACATTACATTAATTGATTTTTGAATGTTGAACAGGCTTGCATACCTGGGGTAAATTCCACTTGGTTGTTGTGTATAATTCTTTTTTTTATATATTGTTGGATTCAATTTGCTAATATTTTGCTGGCGATTTTTGCATATATGTTCATGAAAGATATTGGTCTATAGTTTTCTTTCCCTTAATGCTTTTGCCCAGCATTAAGGTAATGCTGAGTTAGGAGGTATTCCCTCTGCTTCTATCTTCTGAAGCAGATTGTAGAGAATTTATATAATGTCTTCATTAAACATTTGTTAGCGTACACCAGTGAACCTCTCTGGGTCTGGTGCTTTCTGTTCTGGAAGACTATTATTTATTGATTCAATTCTTTAATGGATATAGACCTGTTCACACTGTCAGTTTCTTCTTATGTTAGTTTTGACAGAGAGTGTATTTGAAGAGATTGGTTCATTTCATTTAGATTATCAAATTTATGGGCATAGAGTTGTTCATAATATTCTTTTAATGTTGATGGAGTTTGTAGTGATGTCTCCTTTTTTATTTCTGGTATTAGTAATTTGAATCCTCTGTCTTTTTTTCCTTAGACTGGCTGGAGGTTTATTGCTTTAATCAAATTTTTCAAATAACCAGTTTTTGGTTTTATTGATTTTATCTACAAAACTAGGGCCATATCAGGTACATTGACTTATTCTTTTTCCATTAAGCAAAATGACATGAACATCTTTCTATACCTATCTTATTCTTCCTAACCACTGAAAAGTATTCCACTGCATTATGGTGTTGTACTTTACATATTTCCCTGTCAATGGGCATCCAGTTTGCTTCTAATTTTTAAAATTACCACAATGCTACAGGGAGCTTCAGTGTATATATACTTTAATGCATTGGTATTGGTATTTCTGCGGATAGATCTTTAGAAGTGATGGATTTCTGGGTTATATGTGAATTTTATATTTTGTGTATGTGAAAATTATGTAAATTTTATATTTTGGTAAATATTTCCAGATTGCCTTCTAATATGGTTGTATTTATTTACATTTCCACAATGTTGTATAAGGATACCCATTTCCATGTACCTGGTCAAAATTGGATGTTATTAACTTTAAAATTTTTGGTCTTTCTACAAGGAGGATAGTAGTATCATATTGCTTTGATTCAAATTTTGTATTATTTTGAGTTGGGTATTTTCCCCACAGATTTATTGGCCGATTGTTTGTGTGTGTGTGTAATTGCTCTCTGCCAAGTAGGTAATGATTGAGAGGACATATATAGCAAGTGCTTAACAAATGTTTATTCCCTAAATATGAAGACACAATTTGAAACTAAGGTTTTCACATTTCCTCATGTTGGTCTCAGTGCGGAAAAAAATTGCCTTAAGCAGAAAGTTCTGAGACATTAGTCAGGCTAGACAAAAGTAGGAATGAGTTCCAGCCTCAGGCAGACTTGGCATGCAGAAGGGGAAGTCCAGTCCTGGGTATAGCACAATGTGAACAGGGGTTATGATAGTTAAAGTCTGGACCCATCTATGGGGAAGTGGAATTTGGGGCAGTGACCGGCATCAAAGGTCTTTGGCATCAGCATCAGAGTGAGGCCTTTGGCAGGAATTAATTGCTGTTAATACAGTAACTGCTGTCTAGATCCCTGGGGTCTCATGGCATAATTGGACCAAGTCTAGCAAGATGGATGGATATGTTTGAGCCTCAGGCCCTTGCACATGAGACTAGGCATACTCACATCAAAGATCTTGCAGATTTGGGAACCCTTGGAGATAGCATCCTGGCCTCTCTGGGCAGTACATTCACAGGGACCATCTGCAGTCATGTCCGTGATGAGGGGCAGCCTTGGGCAGCCACACAGGCCAAGGGTACCATGGAAGGGTTTGGAAGGGAAGAATGCCACAGCCTTGATGGCAACACATGAGACCCTAGAGGCACCTCATCATTAACTGAAGTAGGTTTTACAAAGTGAGGAGTACAAGCGTTGAGGCCTTGTCAGTTGAGGGTGTGTGTGTGTGCTAGGGCCCTTGCCATCTGGGCTCTGAGGATAGTGTGAATATTTCTTATTTGAGATATTAGGTTGTAGATCTTGGAGTCCTAGCTTTGCCAGAGTCTAGGACAGAATTAGATCCACAGGAGGAAATTAAACAGTCTTAGCTTCAAGAGTTATAGAAAAATATGACTCCATGAGGGTCATTGTATGTCACTGCACAAAGGACTCAAAGTTGCTTTTTAAAGTTAACATTATTATTGAATAGGTAATACAGTCACAGGAGTCAATGTGAACCACTGATCAAAGTCAAGATGCATATTGAAAAACAGGAATCCACAACTCCATATTGATAATAAGGGAGAAAGTAAGTAAGTAAATAAATAAATGAGAGGGGTGAGCTCTGCTTACAAGAGAATACCAGAGGCCAGCAGGCAGTGTTGAGGGGGCACTGCAGCAGAAGATCACTGTCCAGCCATCGGAGAGGTTGGTTCAGGCAAGAGCTCTCAGTGGTGCTAAATCTGAGGGTGGGGAATTTTGCTGAGGAGCAAGACATTGGCATGTCTTAGAGTGTCTCCCCACAGATGCCTTATTAGTTACAAAGGAAAAAATAGTAATTATATAGCAGAGAAATTGGGCAACACCTTGACCAAATAATCAAATTTAACTTCCCCAATGGGGGCAGCTGGATGCCATGTGTCTCCTGATGTGATGTCCTGAGGAGGACTTGACATCACTTTTGTAAGGTTCCAGCCATGGGTGTACAGCCCCAATTGAAAGATGATGAACCATTAGACAAACCCAAAGTGAGGAATGCTCTGTTAAAAAGAGGGGACCTCTAGTCCTCAATAATGTCAATGTCAAAAAAGGAGCAAGAAAGGCTGAAGAATGGTTCCAGGTTGAAGGAGGTACAGAGCCATGACAACTGAATGCAGTACGTGACCCCAGACTGGATCCTGCAGTGGAGGAAACGATGTTATACAGGCCATGAGTGGGTCACCTGACTGAGCAGGAACACCCACTAGTAGGCTAGACACAAGGTTATGTCAACATTAAATTTCCTGAAGTGGATAAGCACACTGTGGTTATGTATGCTCCTATTCATGGGGAATACACACCTGAAAAATGTAGGGATATAGGACTCTGGGTTATCAATTTACTTTCAAATAACTCAGCAAAAGAGAAAAAGAGAACAAGCACACATGGGAAAGCCAGTGGGATAAAATGTGAGCCGGAGGTGAAGCTCTGAGGAGAGCCTAAGTGCTGTGTGTGCTATTCCTATTCTTGCCAAGTTTTCTTTATTGAAATTATTTTCAAATTAATAGTTAAAAAGCTTTAAAAACTAAAGTTACACAGTGCAAAATCTTCCAATCTTGTCCTCCCCCAAACCACTTTTATTAATTCCTTGTGTTTCCTTCCAATGTTTCTTTTTGCAGATACAAGCAAACATGGATATTTACACTCAGATTATTTTTGCATGAAGTCATGATCAAGGGATTTTCAGCCTCCGCAAAAAGTCACATAAATGGCCATTCTCTTTTAGTTTTTCCTACAGAAGTCTTTATTATGAGCACAGTGTGTAGGAACCTATCTATCATTATCTATCTATCATCTATCTATCAATCATATCTATCATCTACCTACCTATCTCCTCTATCCTGCTGGTTGTTTCTCTGGTGGAACCCTGGCTCATACAGATTTTGGTAATGGAAGTTGTTCTAGAACAGAATCTTAGGGATAAGTTTTCTGAATTTGTTCTGGGTGTTCTGAAATTGTTTCCCTAATATGATTAGTTTAAAGACACTTATGACTTGTTTTCAGTGGTAAAAAAGGCATGATGTGATGTAGCAATGGAGATATGTAAAATATTGCTGATGTATACTCTTAATCAAATACTTATAAAGGTAAAGTTCTGGGGGACCATGTGTTCGATACTTTACGACATATTAGTCAGACTAAGATTATAAGGAGATTGGCTGGCTGCTCTCCACTGTCCTAGAGAAAGTAGGCAAGAAAAACAATAACCACAGGTCTTCAAACTGCCAGCTCCAAGTACCACTTAAATGATCTGAAAACTTCTATTTCTTTCCTTACAGAAAACCTATCTATTTCCTGTAGCCACAGGGCTGAGATTTCTGAACACCACACAAACCCTCAACCTGCAGGTGGCTGAATTACAGCATAAGTCAAATCCACACTCTTGCAGGCTGCCTTCTGTTAAAGAGAAGGCATTGCTCGGGAAGTCATGGGACCCTGAAAACTGGAATCAGGACATACAGGCGGATCCCAAGGAAGCTGGTGGTATAGAACCCCTAAATTCTGCTGAGTCTTCTTTTACAATAGATGCAGTCCTTCCCCCCACCGGCTGACCCACCAAACCATTATCTAATGCAGGTGGTATACCCGAGAGTGGGGCCAAGCATGCCCTGAAGGCACAAGTAAGTTACAGGAGGAAATGGCTACCCTGCCTTCTACACTGCGTTCTCTCTTCCAGCCCACACACCCATGACCTCATGAGGAGCTCCCTGCTGAATGAGGAAGAGAAAAACCGGTGTCTGGTTTACAGCTGATTCTGCCTGGCACTGCCCGAAAGCAGTCAGTTGCAACACTACAGAGATGGCCTCCTCTCTGGGATGTCTCTGAATGCCAATGGTGAAGGGAAATCCTTCCAGCTGGCAGAACTTTGAGTATTGCTCCTGGGTGTTCATGTTGGAAGGAGAAATGGCTACCCAAACTCTCACCATGTTACTTATACATAACCCCTGGGCCAGTACCACAGATCTCATCCTGGGCACAGCAAATTTGCTTAGTAGATTTCAGAAAAAAAATCTTAGTTGCCTGATTCCCAGCATTAGGAACAGAGAGGGAAAGGACTTTCACTATTATTTCTGTGTAACAGGCAGTTTTCACAATGCATTTCCCACTTCTGCTAAAAAGAGGAAAGGGTGCTTAATCACTTTTCACTTCCACTTGACTGAGGCCTGACTACCCGTGACTAATGTCTTCTCCAAGATTTTTTGGTGTGTGTTTTATTGAAGTATGTGTAAGGTACATTGTATATTTATAGTATACATATATATTTATATATACATTTATAATAACATATATACATACATTTAAATAACAAAGTCCTATTCCACCTAACATGACATAACTATCTTGCATACAACTGAAAATATGCCGACCCTTTCCCCAGACAGGTTGCAAAGTCCTTGGGTGATATTCTTTTCCTTGAGACCCTGTAACTGTAATACATGACGTAAAGTTAATTATTATTAATTTAGCTTGTTAGATGATAGAAAGATAAAAGAGGGAAGAAAATAAATTATTTGCTTAATATATCTGTATATAAACATATTCATAACAAAACAAGGAAGAAATACTCATAACAGTTGTAGTCCTTGTTTCTGCATCTGGTCACATGGTCACGTGTGCTACCTTCTTGCACCACCCATTTCATATTCCCTTGGCTCTCAGGAAGTACCTCAGCTGGTCATAGCTCTGCCTGATGGGAGATCCAAAGCTTCATACATGAGACCTGGGACCATCAGCATTTCTGCTTGAATTGGGTAGTTGTAGTTTCCACTGACGTTGATCACAGGACATGGCAGTACTAAGGGTCACCCCGAGGACTCTCTTGTACTTACCTTCTCTTACTTCTGTTGTATCATTGCAGATCAGTTTCCCTTGGTGGTCAGGATCAGGCACCCCAGCCAGTACTGTAATTACCTTCTTTGCCTGCTGATTCAGAGGCAAGAGGAGCCCAAAGTGGCTGTGTGGCAGTCTTAACTCCCAATTCAGTGCAGTCATTGGGTCTCCTGGTGGAAGAATTCCTCCCCTTAGAACTAAGACCTCTAGGCCAGCAGAGCAGGTCGTGGGAACTGGTAGCAAAATTTTGTTAACGAATCACAGGTCTCCTGGCTCCTGAGCATGGTAGATGAGGGAACCTTACAATGAAGCATTGTATGGTTAGGGACAATAGTGAGTGGTGCACTCCTTTTTCTACCCTTTGATTTCTGGAACCATGAATCCTGATTATGGAAGAAATAGAACCATATACTGGGTGCATACGTACAGCATATACAGTCTCCTGGAGGACACTGTTCCTGTCCTACAAGGCATTGCCACTTAGCTGGCACTGTAACTGAGTCTTTAGAAAGTCTTTTCACCATTTCACCAAGCAACCTATTTCCCCATCCTACCATGATGGGCAACATGGTAAGACCAGTGAATTCATGAGTCTGGGTCCATGGCTGCATTTCTTTGGTTGTGAAGTGGGGTTCCCTAATCAGAATCATTGCTGTGTGGAATACCATGGCAGGGATAAGGCAGTCTGCAAACCCACAGATGGCAGTTTTTGCAGCAATACTGTGTATAGGGAAAGCAAATCTGTATCCAGAGTAAATGTCTATTCCAGCAGGAACGAAGCGCTGCTCCTCCTGCGATAGGAGTGGCCCAATGGAGCTGACCTACCGCCAACTGATCCGGCTGATCACTCCGGGGACTTGTCCCTATTAGGAACTCAGTGTTGGTCTCTTCCACTGGCAGATTGGGTGCTCAGCGGTGGCTGTAACCAGGGTGGCCGTGGGGAGTGGAAGGCCATGTTGCCGAGACCGTGCATGACTTCCATCCCTGCCACTACGGCCAGTTCGCCCACAAGCCCACTGGCTAATGAGAGTAGTATCTGGAGAAGGAGGCTGACTGGGTGATCCTAGCCACTTGAATACTAAAATCCTCTTCTGCAGAGGTCACCCTTTGACGAGCACTCACATAGGGCATTCCTCTGCACTTCTTACTCTCTTTTGGGATGTTGTTCAACACGCTTATTGAGAACCTTTGGGCTGAAGCATGGTGTCTGGTGTCTGGTTTGATCTATAAGGGCCCCTTTTAAGCCTGCTTTCCTGAATTCTGAGGATCCTCTGGGATAGACCTCTGAGAATCAGAGGATACAGCCTTAGCCAGTGGAAACTAAAGCCTGGGGTCTGGCCAGGGGAAAGGAACGTGGTGAGTGAGAGTGCGAGGTGCAGAGTCGGGGGTTAGGTGGCTGATGCTGGAGAGGTCATGGGTGTGCAGGGCTTGGGCCTCTTCCCCTGGTCTCCTGGTGCCTGAGCATGGTAGATGAGGGAACCTTTCAATGAAGCATTGTACTGGAGGCTTGGATTCAGGGGCCCAGTTGGGCCTAGGACTGGTGGCAGGTTAAAGCTGGATTCTGGAAGTCTGGCATCTCTTTTGGATTGGTCCATTCCTGGAGGTCTGAAGGTCAGGGTTTTGTGGAGAAATGAACCATGGAGAAAGTGTCATAAGGTTTTGGGGGTCTCATTTAGCCAGAGGCCAGTTTTGGCAGTGCCCATTACGTAAAGAAGCTGGTAGGTCAGATTGGGCCTAGGACACCCCTGGAATGTTTGGGCTTTGTCAGCGAGTGTTTAGATCAAGTGGTTCAGGAGACTGTAGATGATTTCTGAACCTCAAGCCTTAAAGTGTGAAGTCTGAACTTCTCTGGGGAGATGCAGGCCTCTGGGCAGCAAGACCTATAGGCTTGACTTTCTGTAGCGGCTGTGGAAGGGCTGCTCGGGTCTCTTTCGGGAGACTGCTGCAGGGCGCATGGTTGGCTGATGGCTCCGGCTGCCTCCATCATCAGCATGGAGGCCATGTGCACTCTGCCCCCATGCCGATGCTGCTTCGAGCCAATGACTGATTTGGCAGAATGTCAGAGCCGTCCCATTCCTGCCAGAACCAGAACTCTTCTAAGGGAGCTTTTGCTAGGGAAGTCTCCAGTGGTCTGGCCAAGATTTTCTCAGAACTGTGCTGTGGTCTGAGGCGCTGCTTACCCGATCCTCCTCCCTTCCCTCTCTCCTTTCTCAGGTGTCAGGCCTGCATATGGTCTAAGGGTTCGCCCTGCTGATTCCTTTTTCTTGTAAATCTAATCCTCACTGGTGTCTGCTTTTGAAAGGACAAGAGAACAAGGAATTCAAGAGCCTTCTGAGGATCTGAAACCTGGCATGGGGCCACACGTTGTCCAGGAGAAACAGGGCTTTGGGAAAAGGAGCAGGATGGAGGAGGCTGAAGGCATCCAGAGGGCTCAGCCACCTCTCCGCTGGAACTGCAGCTGTCTCTGGTGGGAGTGACCCTAGCGGTGAAAGAAACTAAGCCAGCATTTGATCTGGGCAGAGGTATGCTGGAGTTGGTTCGTACCAGCTTGTTATATTTTTAGGTATTTTTTGAGTTGTTGCTATTCCCTTGGTAGCTTGAAATCAGCCATGGTGGGAGTATTTACGCTTCAGAATTGGGCCGACACTACGAATCAAGGCTTTTCCTTTTGGAGAGCTGGTTGTTGAAATTTGCCAGTGCACTACCAGATGGAAGGTTATTTTCTTAGAGCTTCTCCTGGGATAAAGTCCTAAATTCCTATCCTAGCTGCTGTGGTGTTATCATTCAGGAGCCCAGTAAGAGACAGATGGCCTCTCAAAAGGGGACTGAGGATAAGTCAAGGAAAGGACTTTTACAAAGTGTGGGCAGGGTGTGGGGCATGCGGGCGGCAATGGCGAGGTATCCCTAATCTAGCAATAGGGGTGGCTGCTACCACCCCAGGCCTGAAGGCACAGGAGAGAAAGCCACTGAAGGACCTGGTGAGACCTGTAGCCCTAAGTCGTGGCTGCTTGGCACAGGACACGCCTCCGGAAATGGCAGAGCAGGCCATCACATTCACCATTACCATCAGGGAGGGAGCCAGAGGAACAAATACTCCAACCTCTCTCTCCTCCCACCCCACCCAACCCAAAGCCCTTATGATGCTTTTCACTGGCACCAGCGAGGAGGCAAGGTAGGCTGTTGATGCAGCCCATGCCGGGGAGCTGTCAGAGGCACAGGGCAGGGCGGAGAAGGTGGAAGGTGGACCTGGGGGAACACGTAAGACATCCAGTTCCAAGCCTTGGGTCATGCAGCCTGTGTCGCCTCATGGGATGCAGGCTCCTGGTCACTCTGGCCACCACGCTCTGCCACACACTCTGTTCCCTCTGCCTGAAAGCCCTCTGGCCTCCCTCTCCCCTAGCTCACCCTTCCTCCTCCATGGCTTAAGCTTCATCCTCCTGAACATGTTAGGCTCTTTGCTGATGGTGTTCTTTTGCACCTCATCATTCTTCAAAGCATTCTCCCGCTTATGGCAAAATTTTTGTCCAATAATGATTTGTTTAACAATTATGATAACCAGTAGCCAACATTTACTGAGCACTTAGCACGTGTCAGGCGCTGTGTAACTATTTGTCAGACTGTGTTCTGGAGTACAGTCTCCGTGAGTGCAGGGACCGTGTTTCTGTCTCACTCATGTCTCTATCCCTCCAGTGTCTGGGACGGTGCCTGGAAACATACTAGGAACTCAACAAACGTGTGGAGTAAAAATCCCCACAAAGAACCCAGCAGGGGTCCTAGATCTTTTGTAGTATGGGGGATTCAATATAGCTGCAAATGTTTTACTACTCTTTCCATTGAGAGGTGAAATCTAATTCATTCCACTCTCCTTGAATGTGGGCTGGTCTTGGTGACTAGCGTGACTAATAGAATGTGGGAGAAGTGACATTCTGGGACTTCTAGGTCCTTAGAAGCCTTGCAGCCTCCAGCTGGGTCCCTTGGGGCATTCTTGTTGGGAGCTCTTAGGAAGTCCAGCTGCGGGAGGCTCCTGCGCTGGTGAGGCCACATGCAGAGTGGCTGGCAGTCCTCGCCTGAGCCCAGCTCCCCAGCCTTCTCTGCCGAGGGAAGCTGCCTTGGAGCAGCCCACCCACCAGCTCAGTGAGCACCATGGGACTTCCACTGATGCCACACGAAAAACAAGGACCCAGCTGAGCCCTGTTCAGGGTCTTGAGTCACCAAATTATGAAATCTAATAAAATGTTTCTTATTTCAAGTTTCTGTGTTTGGGGTGCTTTATTACACAGCAGTCATCAGAACAGATCATATTGGGTGGGGGGGAAATCCCCAGTCTGATTTTCCATCTGCCTTCACGGGTCCCAGACCCTCAGGCTCCCCTTGAGGACTGTCACCGAGGAGTCCCAGTAGCTCTCCAGCAACACCCCTTTGATGTGGTTGCTATTTAGCTTCTACCTGCAACACCACTGGGAAATCCCCCAAGTTGCAGGCCCGCCTGCTTTCCAGCGAAGCTCCGACGCTGAGTTGTTCCTGGCCATCCGCTAGATCTTCATGTGGCATCCCTTTGGCCTTGGGTGACTGAGGTCACTGACTGCCAGGCAGAGGCCTTTCTCTCTGAC
Source organism: Smutsia gigantea (assembly GCA_032199065.1). Taxonomy (NCBI): domain Eukaryota; kingdom Metazoa; phylum Chordata; class Mammalia; order Pholidota; family Manidae; genus Smutsia; species Smutsia gigantea. Next base: position 25,634 of record JAVSCE010020720.1, on the reverse strand, counting down.
GCCTGCTCTGGTCAGATGGCTTTCACACTGAGTGTTGGGGGAACAGGGAGCTGGTTGGGCTGCCCCTGGTCCCCTGCTGCCTTGCTCCCTGGTCACACCTGTCCCAGGCAGTGCAAACCACAGCTGGAATCACCAGGACTTGTCTGTGAAGAGTGTCGGAAGGTAGCCATGGGTTGCAGTTAGAGGACTGAAACCTGGCGGGTGTGCTCTGAAAGCATGGGGAGTTCTAGATGGAGCTTTTTGGACATTTCCGGTAGCACCAAAGATAAAACAGACATTTGAGAAGCCCGAGGCCTCATGGCCTTCTCCAGGGCTTCTGGAAGGGGCCACAGTGGGTGTCCTGGGTGATGGGCCATTGGCCAGCTCATCCTGTGCAGGAAGGCCTCCCTCTTCTCTCTCCCTCTGTTGTTCCTCAAGCACACTTGGGTGGGTGGGGGGTGGTGACAGCATTCTGGACACCAGGAGCTGGAATCTGGAGAAGAGAAAGGACAGGATATGTTTGTGATGCAGAGAGAAAGGCCCATCAGGGCCGGACCTTGCAGAGCCTTGGGCACTCCGTGGTGTCTGAGGACCCAGCCATCACTTCCTAGCGGGAAGTCGGTGTGGAAACCGCACTGTGTGGGGCTCGTGATGAATGCAGTTTCCCAGGCTGTACCCAGACAGATAGAAACAAGCTGTTTGGGTGGGGTCTGGGCCTTGGCATTTGTAACAAGGAACAGCCACCTAGAGGTGGTTCAGAAGAAGGAAGCCAGGCAGTGTTATCACAGGCTCTGGAATTAAACTGCAGGGGTTCAAATTTGGACCCCAAGATTCAGGGCCCATGTAATTTTGGGGCCTCAGTTTCCCTACATGGACTGTAAGTTACTACAGCATCAACCTCACTGACTTGTTATGAGTTAGGGTCTTAGAACACACTTGCCGGGTGCTCAACAGCTGTTAGCTCCGGTGACCTGGTTGATAGCAGTAGATGCGGTGCAGGAAGCCATACCTGCAGGACAGAGTCAGATCTGTTCAGTGGGGACAAGAGCAAAACCTGTTCAGCCATACCGTTGGCACAATCACGCCATGAACATTTATTACTGCAGCAAGCCTTGGCATTATTTTAGGTACTGGGGGTTGAAAAAGGACCAAATCACTCCCCACCCTTAAGATGCTCACGGACTCATAGATGTGGAAATGGGTGATTAGGATGCAGTGAAGTGTGGCACGAGGGCACAGGTGACTGGGCACACACACCAACCTTGAAGAGGCAGGGAAGGCTTCCTAGAGGAGCGGATGTCAAGGGGAGATCTGAAGGGTGAGTAGGAATTATCCAGGTACAAGGGGCTGAATGCCAGGTGTAGGTGGCGCTTACATAACAGTGTGCCTTCTGGGCCGCCTAGTGATTCAGAGGGTGAGGTGTGTGGTAGAAGAGGTGGCACTGTCAGGGTGTGAGGCTCAGAAGACCAGCAGCACCAGCTGAGTGGGTTGAGTGGGGTTGCCCGATGCCTTCAGATCTGGCTAGCTCACCTCATGCATTGTATGTCCTTCCACAAAGGTGACCCTGTGTGTCACTGAATAGCGCTGCCCCTGGACTAGTCCATTAGCATGTGTCTTTCGTGCTTAGGGTATGAGAAGTCATACAGGCCCAAATCCCTGCCTGAGGAAAGCTGCGATCACTCTTAAGTGGAGGACTGTAAATAATTTGGGGCCCATGTTTCTAAACCACCACATGGAGATTCAGGGAAAACTTCCCAGATGTGACGACAGGGACTAAAGTCTTGAAAGGTGAATAGGAGTGAACAGAGAGAGAAAAGGAGGAAGGACGTGGTATGTGGGGACCAGCAGATGTAGAAATCAGGAGGCAGAAAGTCTCAGGGATGGTTCAAAGGGCTCTAACTATAACTATGGCTCAAGAAGAGAATGTATGTGCTGGGAAATGAGGCAGGAGAGAGAGGCTAAGTGAAGGAGCTTGAAATTCATCCTGAATGGAGAACTAGTGAAGGGTTTTAAGCAGAAGAATAAGGTGATCTGTGGATTCACAAGGGCAGTCTTGGCTGCAAGTGACAGAGCGTGTTACTAAAGTGATTTGAGCAGTGGGAGGTTAATTCCCTTTGGAAGGTAACACAAGGGTCAGCACAGCCATGCAGCAATGTCATCAAGAACCAAGGCCTTTCTGTCTCTCGTGCCACCACAGTGCCTCAGTAGCATCATTCCTCATGATTGCAAGGTGGCCGCTACAGTGCCAAGCATCATGGCTTTGTACAAGATCCAGAGCAGGGAATATGGAGGCGTATGTCTAAACCAGGGTCTCTCACTGGGGACAATTTTGCCATGTCTGGGGGGATTTTTGGTTATCACAACTAGGGGGAAGCTACAGACATCAAGCAGGAGGAGGTCAGGGATGCTGCCAAACAGAACAAACTCCTATGGAAGAGAATTACCAGAATGGCAATAGTGGTGAGGTTGAGAAACCCTGATCTAAACTGATGGGGTGCCCTTAGCTGGGAGGTGAGGTTGCCCCCCTTACTGTACTTTTGGAGTCTGGAGCCCAAAGATCCAGTTTCATGGCTCAGCAGCTGAGGGATCTGCGACACTGCCAGGGTATAAATTATTATAAAGCTACAACCATATGAAGTTCCAGATAGATTCAAATATAAGAAACAAAACCATTAAAACTGGAAGACAGAAATAGTTATCGGACAGGGGAAAGATTTTATAAACATACTTGTATGTTTATATATAGTGCATCTATACATAAATACAATATGTCTGTGATCCTCAGCACATGCCATTTGAGAAGAGTATTATTATCTGTGAGGTACTGCATTGCTCTGCAGGATATAGTTTTGTTTCTTCTTGATACATCCCTAGTTCTGGAAATTTCCATTCAGTGTTGTATTCAAGGTAGTATCTTCTTTTCCTTTCAATTTTTCAAAGCAGAATAAGCTGATTGGCCTTGTTATGATAGGGCCAGTGGTGGTGGGAAGCGGGGGAGGAGGTTAACTTTGAAGTCAGGTGTTGCCAATAGTCAAGAAATACAGCTTGTCTACAGTCAGCCCAGACCCCGAAATGTCTCTGATATTTCCGCTGGAGGTTTCTGGTTTGGCCTAATTTTTTTAGAGATGCAATCAATGCTGACTAGATTTTTGTCCTTCCTAAACAGCTCCTTTTTCCTGTTTCTTGCTTACCATGGTGTCAGCCATTAGTCTAGCTTTTTGAAAATGGGAGTTTGAGCTCTGCTGGTTAGATATGGGTGTAAGTATACCGTGTGTGTGTGTGTGTGTGTGTGTGTGTGTGTGTGTGTGTGTGTGTGTTCATGTGTATTTGTGGAGGGAGGTTCACATTTGTTTTCATGTCAACACAAGTTAGCTGACAAAGGTCTGGGATCCTTTAATAACAAAGATGTGGTTCTCCTTGAAGCACACCCGCCCTAGGAAATAAACAGCTGAAAAGAATATAATAAAAATTATAAACCCGTTTACTGTGCCTGAAAATCTTCACTAAGGGAGTTATTGGAAAATAAATAGCATACTTCTAAATAATCCAAGGATCAAAGAAGTCTTAAGGGGAACAAAAAACAACAAAGAATGGAATAAAAATGAAAATACAACACATCAAACTTGTAGGAAATGATTAATACAGAATTGAGAGGGGAATTTATGGCACTAAATGCCTACATTAGAAAAGAGAAACTGTCTCATATAAATAATCTAAGCTCCTATCTTAAGAACCTGGAAAAAGAAAACCAAATAAACTCAAAGCAAATAGAAATAAGGAGAAAATAAAGATTAGAGGAGAATTAATAAAACTGAAAATAAAAAATGTAGAAATGAAATAAAGGTTTGTCCTTTGAAAAGATGGATAAAAGTGATATAACCCTAGAAAGACTCATTAAAAGAGAAAAAGACACAAATTACTAATATAAGGGATGAAATAGAGATTATCACTACAGATTCTGCAGACCTCAAAGATAATCAAAGCCTATGAACAACTCTACAATTTCGATGAAGTTGACTAATCTGCCAAAAAGCACAGACTGCTGCAACTTGGCCAATATGAACTGAGTGACTTGACTAGCCTTACAACTACTGAAGAAATTGAAGTCATAATTTAAAAATTCCTGAGAAAGAAGTCTCCAGGTACAGATAATTTGGCTGGAGAGTTCTTCCAAATATTTAAAGAAGATTAATGCCAATTTCACATAATCCCTTCCAGAAATTAGAAGAGGAGAAAATACTTCCTAACTCATTTTGTGAGGCCAGTGTTACCCTGATACCAAAACCAGACAAATATAGTACAAAAATATATAAATATAACTATAGACCAATATCCCTCACATACATAAATGCAAAAAATCCTTAGCTAAATATTAGCAAATAGAATATGAGGTTTATTCCTGAGATGCAAGGCTGGTTCAATACTCAGTCAGTGTAATCCACTATATTAAAAGGCTAAAGAAAAACAGATACATGACCATATCAATTGGTATAGAAAAGCCATTTGACAAAACTCAACACCCATTCATGATAAAAGGCTCAGAAAAACTGAGGATGCTGGGGAAATTCCTCAACCTGATAAAGAATATTTATTAAAGAAACCAGCAGCTAACATCATTTTAATAGTGAAAAACTGTCTTCTCATAAGATTGGGAACAAGGCAGGGATATCTGCTTTCCCCACTCTTACTCATTACAGTACTAGAAGTCCTATGTGGCACCGTATGGCAAGAAAAGGAAATAGTCATATAGATTGGAAAGGAAGAAATAAAACTGTCTCTGCAGAGGACATCATGGTCTATAGAGAAAATGCCAAAGGATATCCAAGAACAAAACAAAAATTGAAATAATTCCTAGGATCATATGTGAGTTTAGTAAAGTTGCAGTATGCAAGATCAACATATAACAATCAATATATTTCTGTATATTAGCAAGAAACACATGAAAAGCAGAATTAAAGTACAATACCATTTATAATCTCTCTCTCAAAAAAAAGAAATATTGTACGTGAATCATCAAAACATGTACAAAACATGTAGACTGAAAATTACAAGATGTTGAAGGAAATCAAAAGGGATCTAAATAAATGGGGAGATGTACTGTGTTCATGGGCTGGAAGATTCATCATAGGAAAAATGTCAATTCTTTACAAAATAATAAATAGCTATGATGCAATTCCTATCAGTATCCCCCAAGATATTTTGTACACATAGACAGGTTTATTCTAAAATTTATATGAAAGCAAAGGAACTAGAATAGCTAAAATTCTTTGAAAAAGAAGAAAGCCATGGGAGAAATCACTCTATTTCAGGGCTTACTCTGCAACTACAGTAATCAAGAGTGTGGTACTGGTAGAGGGGTGGACACAAAGATTAAGAGGAGAGAATGGGAATCCCAGAAATAGCCCCTCATGAGTATGGCCCAAACTGATTTTGGACAAAGGTGCAAAAGCAAGCCAATGGAGGACGGAGACTCTTTTCAGCAAATGGTGCTGCAGCAACTGGACATCCATGGGCAAAAAGCCCCCAGACTTCAGCCTAAAATTTGGACCTTGTACAAAAATCAACTCAGCATGCATCATGGATATAAATGTACATGTGAAATTATAAAAACTTTCAGAGGAAAACATAGGACAAAATTTGGGGGACCAAAAGCTTAATGAAGATTTCTTAGACATAACACCAAAAACATAATAAATTTAAAAAATAGGTAAATTAGACTTCATCAAAATGAAAAATGCCTACTATGCAAAAGACAAGTCACAGATGGGGTAAATACTTGCAAAAGACAAAGCACCAGTGTCTAGAATATAGATAGAATCCTCAGAATTCAGCAGTAAAAGAATAAACAATTCAGTTAAATATGGGCAAAGGACTTGAAGAGGCATTTCACTGAAAGTGAGATACAGATGGCAAATAAGTACATGAAGAGATATGTAGCATCTCTAGCCATGAGGGAAATATAAATTAGAACTCTGATAAGAGAGTACCACCTGTCTGTTAGAATAGCTAAAATGAAAACCAGTGGCAAGAGCAGATTCTGACAAGGAGGTGGAGAAACTAATCACCCATACGTTGCTTTTGGGAATGTAAAAATGCATAGCCACTCTGGAAAAGAGCATGGCTCAGTTAAAAAGGACCATATGGTCCAATGATCACACTCTTCGGCATTTACTCCAGAGAGGTGAAAACTTATGTTCTCACAAAAAGCCTAACACAAATGTAAGGTTAATTCTAAATGGGCCCAAACTGGAAACAATCAAAATGTCCCTTAATGGGTGAATGGCTAAACTTCATGCCATAGGTGAATGGCTAAACTACTACCCTATAAGAAAAAGGAACAAGCCTTTGGTATGTGTGACAACTCAGATCTCAAAGAGTCTTACGATTAGTAAAAGATTCCATCTCAAAGGTCACATCCTGGGCTCTTCCATTTACATAGCATTCTCGAAATGACAGAATCACAGAGGTGGGAAGCAGATCCGTGGCTGTGGGGGGTTAGGGATGGTGGGGACAGGTGTGACTATAAAGCAGTAGCTTGTGGGGGTGGAGTAGTTCTGTATCTTGATTGAGGTGACGGTTACAGGAATCTATACATCTGATAAAATGGAGCAGAATTATGCATGCACACTGTGCCATTGTCGACCTCCTGGTTTTAATACTGTATTTTGTTATGCAAGATGGAACCAATGGAGGAAAATAAGTGAAGACTAGGTCGGATTTCTCGATGCAATTTTTACAACTTCCTATGCATTTACAATTATTTCAAAGTTACACAAACATAAAAGCTATGATCCTGCTATTGTTCAGCTCAAAAACTTCAACAATTATCTTTTGCCCATGACAGTAGTTTTACAACTTCAGTTTCTTACTTGTCACTAATCTTGTGTTAAACATGCAGATTCCCAGGTCCATCAAAAATTCTGATGCAGATGGTAGGGGAGCAGGGCAGGGACCTGCATGCTAATGAGCTCAGCAGAGGATTAGGCTGTAAGAGGGGTCTTCAGATCACACTTTGAGAAACTCACACTCTGGTTGTGCTCTCAAGCTCTCAGTTAACAGTTAAAACCCTGCTCTACAACAAAAACATCTGTTTACCAGGTCCAGGACTAAGGCGGGCGCTGCAGCAGCAGAGGGTGTGGTGTTTAAGGAGACGGTCGCTCCCAGGTCCGTGGAAGTGCAGAGGCAGCTCTTTCCCGAGCCCAAGTGTAAGTGCCTCCTTAAAGTTTGCCCTGAGGCACCTCCACCTGGTCCTGGCCCCACCCTCCACACAAAACACTTGGACATAAAGATTTGTAATAGCTCTATTCGTTATAACTCAAAACTGGAAACAACCAAATATCCATCAACTAGTGAACGTACCAGCAAACCGTGGTCTAGTCATACAATGGAATACTAGCCAGCAATAAAAAGAAATAAACTGCTTATACAGAATATGTAGAATATGGACAGATCTCACAAAAATTATTCAGAGTAATACAAAAGAGTATATACTCTGAGGGGAAGGACTAATCTATAGCAATAAAACCCCTGCTTTACACTAACTGAAGGCAAATCAGTGGTTCCTGAGTGGGTGATAATCTGGGAAGGGGGGTGACTATCAGAGAACTTTCTGGGGCAGCAGGACTATCTCACATCTTGAGCTGGGGTGGGTACACTGATGTATACTTGTGAAAATGCCATTTAACATGGGTGCATTTTATTGTATATGAATTACACATCAATGAAACTAATTAAAGAAACGAAACAGAAAAAGCCCCAGCTCTCTCACAACTATCTGAAACCTGTGCTTTAAAAGAAAGTCTCTCTCTTCTTGATGGGCTCCAGACAACACAGTTAAGTAGGAAGAGCCCTGGTGAGGGGTCAGGACACCTGGATTCTCATCCTGGTTTTAGTGATGACTGGCTGGACAACCCATGGTCCGTCATTACGTTTCTGAGTCCCAGTTTCCTCGTCTGCTGCACTTCCCAGGGCTGGCAGGAGCAACGAACACACTGAAGTACGTACGTGACGTCAGCTGGTGAAGAGCCATACACCTGTCAGGAATTTTTACTGGTTCTTGGATGGAAACTTCCCTTGGTGCAGCCCTTTGAATTCAAGTCTAGATGGCTCTACAAACAGGAGGAGATTTCAATAGCCATCAGGTATACACAAATTAAAGATGTCAGACATCATTTTTTACCCATGTATTTGGTAACAATTAGAAAGTCACAATGTCAAGGACTGATGAGACTGGAGAAAGTGAGAGCCCTCGAGACAAGGCTGGTGGAGTGTGAACTAGGGTTGCATTTGGAGCACAACCTGGGAGAAATTAAAGCTGCATCTACCCTCTGATCCAGCAGGTTCACTCTTGGGTTCCTCATGCCAAGAAACTGCACAGGTCGTAAGGAGACAGGTGGGGAGACGCTCATTGCAGCATTGTTTTTGATGGCTAAGATGGGGACAATGGAGGAGTCTGTCACCAGGGAAACCATTGGTACATGCACATGTAGTAACATGAACCAGCAATTAGAAATATATTTCCTATAATTACATGGTTGTAGCTCAGAAATATTATGTTGAATTTAAGAAGTATTCCAAATAATATTTATGGCATAGCGTCACTTATATCAACTGCATGCACACTGGAGTTTTCAAGAATATAACATAATTTTATTGATATGAAATATAATTCCATATGGAAAGTGGCCCAATATAATTTCATATGGAAAGTGGACCAGAAGAATATACATTAATAAACTGGAGAGAGATGAGTGCCTAAGAGTGTGGAGGGGAATGGGCTAGGAATGAGTAATAAAGGAGAAAATAACAAAGAGAAGGAAGGACTTGGTATGGACCAATAATTCAGCATGCTATGATGAGGAGAACATTCCACTAAATTCTGTGCACCTAAATAGCTTGCAAAAATGTTCCAAGTGGGACACTGAGAATCGGCCAGGTTTGGAAACCAGAACCACATCTTCAGAGTCAGTGGTTTTCAATCTGGGCTACACACTGAATCGCTGGGGAGTATGGAAACACTGATGTCTAAGTCTCACAGCCGGACATTTCAGTTTAATTGCCCTGGAGTGTGAGCCTGGAACTCCAGATTTATAAAAAGTAGCTTCCTCCCCCTCCCTGCAGCCAGGACTGAGAACACTGCCCAGGGGCTCAGGTACTGTATATAAAACTATTGCTCCAGGCAATCCTGTAATTTAGGGAGTTTGGGAGACCTCAGCTTCCTCAACTGTAAAACGGGAAGACCCTCCTCTTGCAGAACTGAACGGGTAGCTGTGATGTTGGTCAGTGATCGCTACTTAGTGGCTCAACGAATGGTAGACATTATGTTGGAAAAAAAAAACCCTGCAGGATCATTGAAATGATTAGCATCAAAGTTAAAAGATAGAATTGTGAAACCTGGTAAGTTCAGATGTTTTCCTGGGAAGGAGGGAAGCTTGTACATTGGTAAAAACAATGGGCTGGTTTTCAGCCCTCAGTGGTTCGGAATGTCCCCACCAGGCCAGGATGTTGGCCCTTCTCAGTAGTTTCCATTTAAAGATGCTGAAGAAATTTACTGTTGGCTGCTGCCCTCTATTGAAAAATATTGTCACTTCTGAGTAGAGAACACTCACAATTGCCATGTGGTTCCACTTGAACCTCAGCTCACTGGGGAAAAGCCTGAGCTTCTGTGAGCTCTCACAGAAAGTACTACCCCTCTAAAGGAATTTCTATAATCCTCATAGCTAATACACAGCACATTCTTATGTCTGCTCTAAGCATTTGACATATATTATTTCAAAAAAAAGAATCAATCCTCACTACAAACACAACTCATGGCACTGCAAGCACAGGAGGCAGGACTATTATTATCTAAATTATATGGATGAGGGAACTGAGGCACAGGGAGGTTAGGTAACTGGCCCAAAGTCATTCAGCCAGGGAGCAGCAAAGCTGGCTCCAGTCTGTATTCCTAACCAGTTCTGTATTCTGCCTCTTGAATGCTGCTGACTCCTTAATCTGGAATTGTTCTGCAGCCGGTATTGTTTCCCAATATTTTTTCCCCATTTCAAACACCCTAGAGTCGGTGCCCTATCCACCTGTACACCCCTCCACTTCCCAGGAAAATTCTTTGAAAGAGTAGTCCACGCCCATTCTCTTCCCAGCAGCGAGTCTGCCATCAGTTCTCATTCCTAAATTTCTCAAGAGTCTGGCCTCAACCCGCCTCTCTGATTTGTGTGCGCTTTTCCAACATGCCCTCATGTCCTTTGTTCTATCATCATGTACAATGCCTGCCCGAGAATGCAGGTGATAGTCACACTCCAAAGACATTTTCAGAGACTGAGACCTTGAAAACCCCTGGTACAGGAGGAGGCCAGATGGATTCATTCGTGACCTCTGCTTTCAGGCTCTCTCCCCTCTGACTGGCCTGAAGCACCTGCACACATACCCCGTTTCTCTGGTCTTTCCAGGGTTTCACTCATTCTTTCCGTCTTCATGTACTTTCCTGTTTTGTCCACCAGGGAGAGAGCTTTTTCTCTTTTATTCTCTATCCCTCCTTGGCCATGTACTGAGCTCTGGCTATTGAGCTCTGAAAATGTGGCTGGTCTGAACTTAGATTTGCTTAAGTACATATTACATACCAGATATTGAAGATATACTATAAGAAATAGAACAGAATATTTCATTCATAAAGGCAATAAATTGATTACATGTTAAAGTGGTAATATTTTAGATATATTAGGTTAAAGATACTATAAAATTAATTTCACCTATTTAATTTTTCATTTTTTAAAAATGTGACTACTCAAAAAAATTTAAATTGCATATGTGCTCCCTTATATTTTTATGGGACAGCACTGGTTAAGAAGCTCCCTCCCAGTGGCAAACTCTAAGGTAGTTCTGCAACACCCTAGGGTTCCAAGGAACCCAGTTTGAGAAAAACTCGCTTAACTGATGAAGAAACTGAGGCCCATATTGACCAACACTTTTTCCAAGGTTATCCCAGTGATGGAATTTTGAATTTAGATTAGAACCCAGATGTCCTACACCCTCTTTTATTTTTCTCTCTCCTATTATAGAGGTCTTTGAATGCCACATAGGAACATAGGCACAAGACCCTCTGCTGGGCCTTTAAGGTCTTTTATCAAGAAATGTCACCATCTCAGGCCCCTCCCTCGTGGCCTTCCACACGTCTCCTGCAGACCCAAAGGGCTGCTTTCTGCTACATCGTCTGCCCACCCCACAAGTATTTCTCTGCTTCTTGCTGGGAATCCCAGCCCAGGCTTTAAGCTCTATCTCGCTGCCCCTGCTGCGGTGCTCACGGCCTGCCTAGAGACCAGAAGACAGGCGGTGACTTCTTAACTTCATCCTTTTGTCTTAAACTGCCCATTCCCAGTCCCACCCAGGGGCTGGTGGCTCTCGCTGGAATAAGTCCAATCCAGCTGAAAGGATGAGGAAGTAGTCAGCTAGACCTGCCACACTCCATTACTATGGGACACATAACCCACACGCCCGGCCTGCAGAGGAGTGACCAGCCATCATGTGGACAGTGATTCACGGGGAATTGAAAGCACCCTTTGGCGGGGTGACTTCTCTAAAGCAAGCGCATGAGTCAGCAGAGGGGGAACCCGGAGGCAAGGACGGACCCTCTTCACACCGCACACCTCCACTGAGGCCCAGCAGGCCTGCAGCAGCCTGAGGCAGCAAGAGCTTCCCCCGCCGCAGGGGTTGAGGCCTAGAACACAGGTGTGAGCCTCTGCGTGTCTGTCTGCCTTAATGAGACGAGGTCTCTACTGCTGGCCTGTTCTTCCTCGCCATGGAGGCCCCACCCAAGTGGGAGCAAAGGGTCCTAGCCACCATCCCTACCCCTGGATTCTGGGTCTAGGAGTGAGTCGGTCTAGACCCTGAGCGTGGCCCAAGTTACTCGGGCAGTCACTGCCCTGTGTCTGAAACCTCCCCTCGCCCCTTTCTGAGGCCAAATTGGAGAACTGCTGAATCACGGGGCTGTGCGAGAAGTCATGCTGTGCAGATCATCAGTCCTAAGACGAGGGCTCTCTTCCCAGTTCTGCCATGGCTCTAGCTGTGTGACTTTCCCCATCCCTGTACATCTCTGAGACTCAGTTTCTCATCTGTAAAATGTTTGTATTAGTTATCTATCACTCTTTAAAAAATTCTTTCACAGTGTCTGTGGGTCAGGAGTTTTGGTTTTGGCCCAGGGTCTTCCATGGGATGAGGTCAGGGTGTAGGCTAGGGCTGCAGACATCTGAAGGCTTGACTGCAGCTGGAGGATCTGCTTTCGAGACGGCTCACTCACATGGCTGCTGGCAGGAGCCCTCGGTTCCTTGCCACCTGTGTCTCTCCCTGGGGCTGCTCAAGGGTCCTCCTGACATGGTAGCTGGCCTTCCCCAGAGCGAGCAATCTAAAAGAGCAAGGCAGGAATGACACTATCGTTTGGGACCTACTTCTGAAGTCAGGCTCTGTCTTGTACCTTATTTGTTACACAAGTCAGCTCTATTCATGGATGTGAATACCAGAAAGTATGAACTACCAGGGGCCACCTTGAAAGCCGGCCACCACGACAGCACTGCCCGTCTCCCAGAGCCAGCATAAGGTTTTGTTTGCAAGGAAAACCATCATTAACCAGAGGGTGCATCTGCTAAGAGTCAAGGCAGCAGCTGCTAAAAAGAGCTGTAAAAGGGGCTCCATGAGGAGCCCGGGGGGGTGGGGGGCAGGTGGGAAACCAGATAGCTCGGGGGCCTCCAGCGCTCTTTGCTGTCCCATCTGAAGGTACAACGTGGAGGCAGTTAGGAAAGTGCCCGTCAATGTGGCTGTCACAGATGGGTGCTCACCGAAGGAAAGTTTCCTCATTCCATTAGTTTTCTCTCTAAGGAAAACAGGTGGGTCAGAGGCTCAGGAACTCCAGGACAGGGGCTGAGTCCAAGTGGAGGTTGAATTATGCCCTAGCCTTTCGTCCTAACATTCAAATGAGTTTGCTCTTCACAACCTCCAAAGGGCTTCATAAATGTGAAAGTCCATGGTTACTCCTGGCAAGACTCCCCCCAGTCATTGCTCAAGGAATCTCTCCACCTGATTCCTTAAACAGCCACAAAAAGGGATTTAAGTATCTTCAATGTTTTGCAACTATCAGAAACAGCTTCTCAACACTGACTCTAAATCTTCCCTGGTTCATTTAAGCCCACTCTTCTCTAAGGATATTCTGGTTACCACTGCTGGCATGCAGGGGTGTAGAACAGCAGCCACTTCATTTTGCCCATGATTTTCTTCTGGGTTAGGAATTCTGGAAAGGCATGGCTGGACTGTTCCCCATGGGCTTTCTCATGGGGTCGCAGTGTCTGTTGGCTAAGGCTTCAGTCATCAGAAGGTCAGTCTGGGCTAGATGTCCGAGATGGTGCACACTCGTGGCTGGCAGCTGATGTTGGCTGTGGGTTGGTTGCTCAACTGGGTGGCTGACATGAATGCCATCTCAAAGTCATTGGATTTCTTAGGGTGCTGGATTCTCCTTAGCTAGGTCCTAAGAGAACCAGTTGGAATCCATCTGTGTGGCCTTTGGGAAGGCTGGCAGTGGTGACTTTGCTCATAGTTTTAAGGTACAATGACCGCTGGATACAAGCAAGTCATCAGCTTAATGCAGACTAAGGGCATGAGAACTGGACTCCATCTCCTGATGGCAGCGTGGTGAGGTCTAGCTGCAGGTGGGCATGTGTGGGTCGGAGAAGTTGCTGCAGCCATCTTTAGAGAGCATAAACTTTCACGAAAGATAGATCCATTTCCCATAACCTGAAGGCCCGTATTGTGTAACCCACAAACATCTCATTTCATAGAGCTGAACAGTTCTTAGAGCTAGGTAGTATCTTAAAGATTCTCTAGTTCATTCACTTTATTATGCTATGAAACATTTGAGGTCTCAGGAGCTGAAGTGGCTTGCTTCAGATCACACAGCTGGTCAGAGGGGCAGCAGTGCTGAGAGGCCACGGTCCCTCTTCCTTCTTCCTCCCAGAAGCACGATTTTGCTCAGGTGCTTCCCTGCCCACAGGGCTCACATGCCCCAAAGGGAGCCACCCCTGCCGTGTTGCTTCGTCCACGCCCAAGGTGAGCATGCCAGGAGCCAGTTGGCTGCCAGCCCGCAGATGAAGCCACCACCCCGACTCAAGAAAGTCGCTGGAAAATAGGAGTTGGAGCCTCTGGGTTAGGTTAGTGGTAGGCCTGCTCTGCCAAGCTGCGCATCTTGTGAGTTAACGACCTCCTTATTGTTCAAGGCACTTCCAGCTCAGTTGCTGGTTATGTGCAGCGGAATGCATCCTCATTAGAATCCTCCTTCTGTTTCTGGGTAAGATGGATCCTGACCTAAGGAAGGGACATCAAGCAGATTTAGCTCAACACTCCAAGCCTGAGCTTCAGGGATGGCCCGTGTGCTCCTTGCCCTCAACTTGGTTTCTGATGACTGCAATGTTCTCTCACTCTCTGTGCCCAGTCTCTGCCTGACAGTGGCTCCATCCCTGCAGAACCCACTCTTATTGCTCCTGTCATTCTCGTTCCTACCAGCTGCTCATCTTCCTGGGTCTCTGAGGATCACTTCTCCTCACGTCCTCTTTGTTGGGTTCAGAGTTCTCCCCCTCTTGCTGCCTGGCCAGCTGGACCCCAGTGCCAGACGCTCACCTGGTGCGGGCCTCTGCTGTGGTTCCAGGCACATTCCAGACACTCAGGCCTGCCCGGACTGGACCTCCTGCCTGCCCCTGCAGCAGGACAGATGAGGCCTGCGCCTGCAGCGATTCCCTTTGCGCCTTCATAAGGCAGGTCCTTGGGGGTCTTCCTGGTAGATACCTTGGGGGAAAATGTTTGGTTTGGGAGGGCAACATCCCATGTTTAGACCTTCCTAGACCAAAGAATCATTCATGTTTCACTATGCACAAGGTTCATTTGTAGGCCATTCATGTTTTATCAGATTTCTGCTCTGCTGGTCGGGTAGTGCACATGGGGATTTTGAAAGCAAAACAAATATCCCTCTAGTAAGTTTTTGAATGAAGTGATAATAAATAAACAGAAAATCCGCTACATCACTTCTTACTAAGATATATTTATCTTGGATTGAGGTCTCTGTTTTCATCCTTACCACCTCTTTGTGGCCCCAAACAATCCCCTTGCATTTGAAGCTACTGTCCGCTTGCTAACAAATGTCTGTATTTGGGGCAGAATTCATTCTGAGACTTGCTCTTACGCTAGCCTGGAGTGAGGTTACAGGGGAGTAGGTGACTTTCAACTCCTTTAACTAAGGGCATAAGAATGATTTGAATTTTCCCCTAGGCCGCGGCAGCACCTCCCTCTTCTTCCTCGGCCTTTTGCCCACAGCACCAGCCCACCTCCTCCTTCCTTTTTTGTGTTCCAAGGAAAGCTCCTTCCTGCTGCAGAAAACCTGGGCGCCACTCCAAATCCAAGCTGGAGGCTCCCTTTGTACCACTGAACAAGTCAACCTCTCAAAGACACTGACTCTGCAAAGAAATACTGACCTTGAAAATGCTGATCAGTAAAAAGAAAGAGTGGTGATTCAAGGTTTTTGATAAAGAGTGATGCACGGTGAGTTCAAATCTCTGCAGTTCCTTGTAGTGGTTCCGGGGTGTCACAGGGATGGATGGAGGGCTGTCAGGCTGGCCTGTCTCCCAGTCTCGGCAGGCCCCTTCTTTCTACAGACAACATCACCTCAAGTTCCCCTCCACCAGGTCTCTGAGGAGGCTGCAGCCCAGGCCCTGAGGCTCACGCCCATGGAGGCTCCTGTGTGCTCTGGTCCCAGATATACTCCTGTTCTGGCCACTGGGCCTTTGTCTCATTGCTGGGGTCTTCTTTATCCTCATGGAAGCCTGCTCATTCCCCAGTCTTGCTATGCATGGGCCCTGCCTTGTACCTGACAGCCTTCCCCCCACCTCTCTGGGGTTGGATTATTGCCCCAGACCCTAGCTCAGCTGGGACCTTGAGGCCTGATGGATGACAGCTCTTTCTGACACGTCTCTGGGCTTGCGAAGGCGCGTCCTATTTCCCAGTTTGGTTATGTACAACCATGAGGTCCTTTTGCTCAAATCAGCAGCTGCCATTAGTTAGAGTCAAAGGCCAGATCCATGAGCCTCACTCCATAAAAGCAAGTCTCAGACTGAATTCTTTCCCCCAAGCAGACATTATTTGTAAGTAGGCACAAATCAGTCACACGTCCTCCTGTTCATCAGAGCGATTGACAAGATCACACATGACAGAAAGGGCTGTGTGAGGCAAGTGTGACTGTGCTCTAGTGGGGCTGGCGAGCCATCCAGTCGGGCTCAGACTGGCTCACCTTCTGTGGGCCAGTGTTCAGCAGCTGGACACACAGGCTGTGGACAACCTTTGTAAGAGGGAAGGAGGGAAGGCTAACTAGATTCAAATACCCTGTTCACAGGTTTGTGGAGTTTCTCCACGTGCTTCACCAGTGAAAACCCATTTCTCCACTCACTATGCTACTTAGCAAAACCACTGGTATTCACTGGAGATAAAGATAGTCGAAGCACTTGTGGAAGCCCCTCTGGGCTTCGGTCTTCTGATTAAACTCTAGCTACCACCCTGGAGTTGCCCTGAGAGGCCTCTTCTAGGGTGTAGATCAAAAGGCAGACTTCAGTTACATCACACTTCCAGTGCTGAAGTAAATTGCAGATACCTTAGAACCAGCGCAGCCCAACTTCTGTATTAATAGTGGTAAACATTTCTTCGGCTTAAAAGATGTTATTCCATGTTTTTTATCACCTTGCAAAGCAAGTCCCATAGGTTATTTGTAGGCCCCTCAGGCATCTCACATGGACTTACCAAGTTTCAGTAGCTATAGCTGAGCAGGGCCACACTTCATCCCTTCCACTGCCAAACCCCTCGGCGATGGCTTGTTGGAAATGCCTGCAGCTGCGTCCCCCATTTTGGCCACAAGCTGCTTCTTCCCACTCCCACCATCCATGTGGCCATGGAGATGACAATGTGACCTTCCTAGGCTAGTCATATAGCTTCCTCCTTTTGGCCAAATGGATTGGCCAGGAATAGGCAAGCGGCCTGTAAGGCCAATCAGGGAACTTCCTGGAGACTTCTTCAACCCCGAGTTGATGAGGACACTCTCTCCTCGCTGCTATTCAGGTCCAGAGCTGCCTGCAGGCATGGCTTTGGCCTCGTGGGGATACCTGGACGGTGGGACTGAATCCAATATGCAGCAATAATCAGAGACACAGACTGAATGTTTGTGTTCTCACCACCATATTTTATGCCAAAATTCTAATCCCAATGTGACGACAGTAGTAAGGTATTAGAGGGTGGGGACTTTGGGAAGTAATTAGGTTTGGATGAGGTCATGAGGGTGGGACCCCATGATGGAATTAGTGCCCCTGCAGGAAGAGGAAGAGACGTCAGAACTCACTCTCTCCCCAAGTGCACTTGGAGAGAAGAGACCCTGTGAGGACACAGCCATCTGCAAGCCAGGAAGGGGGCCTCCTACAAAAACTGAAGGGCTGGTGCCTTGATCTCGACATCCCGGCCGTCAGAGCCATGAGAAATAAGTGCCTGCTGTTCAAACCACCTAGTCTATGGTATTTTGTTAGCAACCCAAACTGACTAAGACACAGGTAGAGAGAGGAGTCCTAGCAATAGTCGAATCTCCAAACCCAGTCACCCTGGGGTCCAGCTGTACCTCTGCACTCTGTGTGGTTTGCTTATGCAACCCAGGGATTCTCTTTTTTGCTCAAGCTGGTGTGAGTTGTTTCTGATTAATTTGCTCACCATCAATAGTAGTTGCTTGACAGGACCAAACTGTCACTCTCTGCTGAAGCTCTGTGCTGCTGGGGTCTCCTGTGCCTGCTGCTAAGGCCCAGATCACCTGCTCTGTCCTCCTGACGCTGCCCAGCACATCCAACTCCTAACCTGAGGATCATCGAGGCCAAAACAGAGACTCACAGTAGTCTAGTGCAGGTGGCTTGTTGCCAGCATGTGTGACCGATGCCCACTTGGGGTGAGCAGGATGCCAACACTTCCAGGCTCGCCCACAACTAGCTCATGCATACTGTAGATCAGGTAAGGCCTGTTGAGTAATTTTGGTTTATTTTCAAAAGTTATATTGCCAGGCAAGGTATCACACTGTCCATCCATAGAGAATAGTTTGGCTCTGCTTCCCTGGGTGAGGGTCTGTGGGAAAAGCAGTTTCATCCAGGAAGGCATATATAGTATAGCAGGGCAGGCCTCAGAACAAGAACCTTGCACGGCATTAGTCATACATCACAAGATGTCACAAATCATTTTCACTCAATGAATGGAAATGGATGTCAGCTGTACCCCTCTGCCAAGCTGTGGAATTCCTAGATGGCAAGCAGGAGGAAAAACTATCAGGATGGATATCTAGCAATTCAGGCCCGGTGGCACCAGGAGCTGGGGACATCATCAACAGTTTAATTTAATTAAGAAGCTACATGTCTGCCTCTTTCTGTCCTGTAACTTCATGTCAAATTCCCTGATGAAAGACTCTGATTGGCTTCGTTAATAAATGTTATCACCTTGGTGTTTTGTCAGTTCCCTCTGTCTCAGGCCATGCCACAAGCCACTAGCAGTTTATGGTGGGGTGTCCACTCCTGGTCCCGTCGGTAGTCACACCTGACCCAAAGTCATCCTAGAACTGCTCTCTGTAAGTGGGTGAATGGGTCTATAGGCCAACCAGTTCCAGCTAAAGGGCACATTGGCAGAGAAGAAAAATACCCAAAGCATCAATGAGTTGGTAACATCTGCTTCTGGTGATTCTAGCAGGTTTTAGGCCCTGGAGAGACTGCACTCAAAGCAAAGGGGTGGGGGAGGTCAGGTGCTAGGCTCCTGCTGGAGCATGCACGTCCAGCACCCTGTCTTTGAGAAGGGAGAGAGGGCAGGGAGAGTCCAGCTGGAACATCAGAGAGGACTTCTGCTCCAGGGGGACCAAAAGAAGCTGTCAGGCCCTGAGGAAAAGGCCCACCTTGGGGTAAAAGAAGCAAGACCAAAGCCAGTCTTCAAAAGTGGGGCACAAGGTCTCTCTATGATCCTTCCACCGCTCTGCCTGGTTCTAGCAGAACATTCCAGACCATTCTGCTCGATCCATCCTCCTCCTGCCCTGCTGTCAGCATTTTTTCATTTATTCTCACTCTGGCTTCTAACCATGATGGCTAACTAGTCACCCAGACAATGCACAGTGGAGTTTGGTTCTTCTTACTTACAGAAACTGCTGGAAAGGAAGGGCTGCCAAGGTCATGTTCCCCTGCCTCAAGGTTTCAAAATGATGATGAATGGGATAAAGAAATGGGGTAGACATACTAACTGCCCACTGGCCTCCCACTCTTACCCCCTTTCTTAGGGAAAAAACAAACAATTTTTAGCCTCTCTGCAGCCTGTGGGTGGTCAAGGGACAAAGCAAAAGATGTGGATCTGAAAGAAAAATCTTTCAGAGAGCTGGAGTGGCTGGTAGGAACACTGTCTTTCCTTCTCCCACTTTCTCCTGCTGCTGGCTTAGAGCACAGATGGACGGGCTGGATCTCCAGGATCCATCCTGGACTGCAAAGTGACCCTGAGGATGGAAGCTGCATGCTGAAGGTGGAGGAGCAGAGAGGGCAGAGTTCGAGTCTCTGTTACTGCTATGGTTTCACATACCCTGAGGGTCAGCCTCCAGGTTGTCTGTACCTAACTGAGGAATAAACTTCTGTCTTGTTGAAGCCCTCGCTACTCAGTGTGCCTTCTGGCGGGCCAGAAAACATGGTCATCCCCCAGGAGCTGGTTAGAAATGCTGAAGCTCAGGGCCCGCCCAGATCTTCTGAATCAGTCTGTAGTTTTACAAGATCCACAGGTGATTCATTTGCACATGATGATTCAAGAAGCATTGGTTTAAGCTGCTATTATCATTACTGCTTTTCCTATCATTAGCAGCTGAATCTAATCCTTACAGACAGAGAAGAGATTCCCATGTGCGGACACCAAGACACTGGGGCTGAAGAATGGACTGCTGAGAATCACTAATGGGCTCTCCCACTTCTCCCTTCTCTGCATCCAGGAAGAGCATGCATGGCTTTCCAGAAAAGCCTCATTTCCCCGAGTCATACCATCAGGGTCTCAGGGAGCCTTGACCAGGGTTGTTCTAGGGACCAGGTTCTTGAGAAATCAGGTTCATGTCAAATGCAGTTGCCTCCATCCCCAACCCCTCTGCCTCCAGACCTGAGTGCCAGGGGGTAGATGATGAGGTTTTAGCTCAGAGGAGATAAGTGAGGGGAGCCCACAGTCATTTTGAAACCTTAAGGCATCACAAAATAGATCATCCTTCCCGGAAGCCTTGGCCTTCTGTTTTTAAATACAGGCGTTTCTAGGTTTTGTTTCTGGGGCTGGCTGTCATACTCAGCCCTTCTGTGACTCAGACTTAGCAGAGGAGGCTCACACCCTCTCGTACAAAACTCCAGGAAGGGTCCCTCAGACACACATGTACCCTACACAGATGGCTGGGTCCGGGTAAGAAAGGAGCTCCTAAGGCCGTCTCCTAAGGACGACATTCTGGAAAATGGCTCTTGACATGCTGCCTATTGGATGCAATAGTTTAAATAAGTCATTTAAAAACATTCAACTCTAGCAAGGCAACTGAAAGTAATGGTTCAGAACGTGAGTCTAGGATTCAAGGAGATCTTGTGTTTCAAGCTCTGGTTCTGCCCTTTACTACCTTTTGGCCTGGGACAAGTTCCTGACTCCTGTAAGCTTCTCTCCAAGCTCCCAATAGTCTTTCAGCAAGTCCCAGTCCTGCTGAGGTTAACCTAGGTCCCCACATGAGTATGCAAGTGTAATAATAATAGTAACAAAAAGGACGTCATCTTCAGAGGGTTGCTTTGGGCTCAGGTACCTGACCTTGAGCATAGTTAAGCCCTCAGGTTTTGTTACCTGTGAACGTCACAGGTCTGCACTTCAACGCCCAAACGCGTCACCTGGAGATTTTGGTGGAAGGCGTTTTTGATGCGGCAGGTCTGAGTTAGGGACTAAGATTCTGCATCTGTCAAAGATTCCTGGCACTGCAGCTCAGGGGTCACACTAGGTATGGCAAATGTAGGCTCTCTACTGATGACCTGTGGACATTCCTTAGTCACTGCTTCAGAATGTGTCCCCACAAATTCAGACGCTGTAACAACAAAAACCAAATGAATTGCTGTTTGTTACATGATGTCACCACAAGGTTTCTGTTTTGTTTTGTTGATGTTGTGAATAACCGACTGCATGTAGAACTTCATTTTGGATAAAATGCCCATATCCTGGCCAGGACATGGTGAGCGGCTTCGCCTTGCAAGCAGAGGGGCTTGGGTTCATCTGGGTGCCTGGTGGTGTGTGCTTTCCCCACGTTTAGCAGACACCTCTCAGCTTGATGTGGCAGTTTTACTGTGGTTTTGTCTTTCAACACACTTCCTGCTTTTCTTGCAAAACAAAAACTGCTCGCCCCTCTCTTGGAGGCCACAGCCCAAATGACTACAGTTTCTTCAAGGACTTGAGCAGGGCCTGGGCCACATCCTTGGCTTTCAGTGAGTGAGGCCTTTATCTATGTGAACGGCAGGGCTAGTCTGCGTGGACTTTAATTGTAGTGGAGTGAAGGGTTGCAATTCTGTTAAAGGAACATGAGGTTTGCAAGTACCTCACAGCCTCAGATTTCAAGTGGAAATCTGGTTCAGCCCCTTAACAGAAAATAAACCCGGTCATTTCTGTGGCTAAGATGGCCACATGATCTCAGTAGCAATGCTCACAGTTGCTATAAATTCAGAGATTCATAAGTAATGGAGCTTAACAGAGCCTGAGAACTTCTAAAACCAACTCCTCTGTATTTCAGATGTGGCAACTGAAGTCCAGAGAGGCTAAATGACTTGCCCAAGGCCACACAGATAGCCCGGCCTTCATGGTCATTGTAGAATCATCCCATCAATATTTCAGATTAATTTCTTTGCTTAGTCATCATTTCCTACACCTTCTAACCACCATGTGATAAAAAATAATGTCTTAACCATTTTCTCTTTTCTTTATGAGTTTTTCCATTATGGAAAGAACAAAAACCACATTATAGTCTAACTGGAAAATAGAGGGAAAAAAAACACCCACACAATCTTTCTTTGACCCAATACCTATCTATCTATTACTTTAAAATCCTTTGGTATTTTTATTTTGCTTTTTAATTGTTAAAGGTGTTTGGAAATAAAAACTCAGTACATAAAGACATAAAAAATAAGTCTTCTTTCCCACTACTTCTCTAGTTTTCCTCCTAACAGTTATTTTCTTTTGATTGTTTCTGTTTCTGTTCAGGTATTATGCTGAGATCTGCAGAGGAATACTCCAATGTCAAGGTCAAGGGGGTCTTATTTTTTTAGACTTCATCAGCTATACAAATCATGATACTTTTTTTGTTGGTTTATCTTTGGGCCATGACAGATAGATGATAGACAGATAGATATAGATGATAGATGTAGATGGATATTCACAACTTACTGCTTCTGGAATTTTTAGTTGATTGAAAATAGAAGCATATGTCTTTTTAATAATATTACAGCTTATCTTACAGCTCTTTAATTATATTTATTGAATGCTCCAAAATATACCGACTTTTGTAAGCCAACTGTACATCTGTACTGAAATTTCTTTTAATTGTGTTTCTAAGGTGGTTTACTTTTTTTAGTTCTCCTATCTTCCTCTTTCTTAGGTAGTACATCGTCAAATAATTTTATTTTCACAAAGAATATATGGGAGTCAATTTCTGAGTTCTTGCATGTCTGACAGCCTTTATCTCTCCTCCACACTGTATGGATAGTTTGGCAAGATATCAAAGTCTAGGTACAAAATTATTTCTTTGAACTTTGAAGGTAATTGCTCCATTGTCTTCAAGCATTGGGTATTGCTGATGAGAATTATGCCAATCTTGTTATTCTTTCGGTGGTTGTCTGTTTCTTATCTCTCTCTGAATGTGTTTATGATCACCTGTTATCATCCATGCAGTTATTTCTATGGACAATTCTTTGTTCACCGTCTGGGTACTTGGGGTCTTTCAGTCTAAAACTTTCTTTCATCAACTCAGTGAGGTTTTCTTCAACGATTTCCTTGGAAGTTTCCTTCTCTCCATTTTTACTCTTTTCCTTTTCTGGAGTTACTATTACATAAATGTTGGTCCACCTAAATTGAACATTTATGTATTTTTTTCTCAAATGACCCACTTTTTGTCATTTTACTCTTCATTCTGCAAGATCTTGACTTTTTAGTGTAGTCTTTCTATTGCTTGAATTTTTGTTTTTTTGCATCTTTTATATTTATTATAATTGAGTTAAAATATTTTGTATAATTAAAATTATTTGATAAAACATAAAAATTATTTATTACAATAATTTAAAAGTAAATACATTTCAAATACCATATGATTTCATTTATATGTGGAATCTAAAAACAAAACAAACAAAAAAGAAATAGACCCACAAATGTAGATAACAGACTGTTGGTTACCACAAGGGGAGTGGGAGGGATGGGTGAAACAGGTGAAGGGAATAAAGAGGTACAAACTGTGAAGTAAGTTAGAAATAGGAATGGAAGTACAACAGAGTATATAACCAATAATATTCTAATATCTTGGTATGATAATGGGGTAACTACACTTATTGTGGCCTCTTAAGTCTTTATTCATCCTGGTATATGTATATACTTATCAAGTTACTATGCTGTACATCTGAAACTAATATAATATTGTATATCAACTTTACTCCAATAAAAAAATGGTAAAAAAAAAGTCAATACATTTCAAAAGGGAGTTAAACTGTTAGATTTGTTAGATTCCAACTGCTCCTTTTAATAGAAGACTTTTTGTGTTTTGGGTGTATCATCTTGATTCTCCATGAGGATAATTAGAATTTAGTGTTTTTATTTAGTTTTCTCCCCTTTGCTTAGCTTTACTAAATATTCATTTGTTCTGTTTACTTATCTTGGTCCCTGACTCATATTTTCTTGTGTGAATGGTGATTTGGGGCAGCTCATTCCTACTTATGTATGCCAGGCTGAATGGTGTAATTGAGGGAATGGGGAGAAGGGGAGACTTTCCTCTTCTCTGAGTGAGAAGGTTGACTAAGCTCTCTGGTGTGGACAGGTATTGTCCCCTGGCTTCCCTGCAAGCTGTGAGAGCGGGGTGGAGGCAAGCAGCCTCCGCCCCTCCCTGTACTTTGGGATGTCTCCCATGCTCTAAGCCCTAACCCCTTCTAGCCAGCCTTTATTTATTTATTCCAAGTATTAAATTTTTTTAATGAGAAAAAAAATCGCATAAGCAAAGCTAAATTCAGACCAGCCGTATCTTCCCACAATCCAGTCTTCTAATCCTATACCTATGTAGGTACATGTTTGACGAAGAGACACACATTTGTTCTGTGTGTTACACTTTACATAGTTTTCACTCACTACATCACTATCATTACCTACATTATTGTCTTCAGTGGTTTGTAGATTTGCATTGTATATATATAATTTATTTATATTATATGTTTATTTATTCTACAGCTTATTTATTCCCCTATTCCGAGAAATGTGGGTTGTCGCCAAATAGCCCTGTGATAAGGACCACTGGCATTTTTTCTGTGTGCATTTGCTTGCTATTTTCTTAGAATAAATTCATAGAAGAGGAATCCTTAGGTAGAGGGGGCAAATATTTTACAGACTTTTGATACTTAACACTATATTGGCCTCCAGAAATGCTGTTTGCTACGCTTTTTGTTCAGCTCAGGGATTTATGCACGCCTAGCTAACCATTTTGATTTACCAACTTGCATGATGAAATACTTTATGCCCTGTAAAAATAATAATTTTCTAAAAATCTAATGTAAAATAAAACACAATGCCTAACCTTTCTGGGAAACTGGAGTTTGGATACTGTCATTCAGAATTAACCAATTTCCAGTTGTAAGTAACTCTCATCTTTCCTCATTTGGCCAGGCCCAAACTGTTTGATTGGTGGCCAGTGTCCTCACTTCAGTGGGTTCCAGCCTTCTCATCTGTAAATGAGAATAATAATAGTGCATATAAAGTATTTAGAAGTAGAGCTGGTAATTGCTATAATTATGATTATTCTATTTTCCACTCTTAATTATTATAAAATTTTATTTAAATTGTATCATTCTCTTCATATTCTTACCTACTCGACCTTTAATAGCATTCTTCCTGTGTTATTTTGTCACTTGCTTTTTTAAAAATTAAAGTATCATTGATATACAATCTTCTGTTGGTTTCAAATATACAACACAGTGGTTCAACAGTTACCCATATTACCAAATCCTCACCTCCCCTAGTGCGGTCACTATCTATCAAAGTAGTGAGATGTTACAGAATCATTAACTATATTCTCTGTGCTGTGCTACCAACCCCATGACCAACCTATATTGTGACTGTGAATTATTGTGCCCCTTAATCCACTTCCCCTTCCCCCCTTCCCTCTCCATCCCCTCCCCCTTAGTTACCACTAGTCACTTCTTGGTGTCTATGAGTCTACTGGTATTTTGTTCCTTCTGTTTTGCTTTGTTTTTATACTCGACAAGTAAGTGAAACCATTTGGTATTTGTCTTTTTTCACCTGGCTTATTTCACTGAGCATTAATACCCTCTAGATTCATCCATGTTGTTGCAAAT